>JANITX010157009.1:0-15442 GCA_027564395.1 Erythroxylum ulei
ACAGAGGGCACAGGGCTAGTGGAACATAAGATTTCAAGCCATATCTGATGTGTAAGTAATCCCAAAGAACAATGCAAGTATGTTAGGATCAAGAAAGGATACTTCATATCTAACCCTTGAACACATGTAAAAAAAGCCTTTATGTATGATATCCATATCTGATGTGTAAGTAATGCCAAAGAACAATGCAAGTATGTTAGGTACAAGAAAGGATACTTCATATCTAACCCTTGAACACAGTTCTAAAACACTATAACAGAAAAATACAAAATTGGCAGATCACAAATCAACCCCATAAAGGGTTTATCTATATTTCCCAATTGCCACCTTCTTCTTGATTGCTTTTTGACCATGGTATATGAATGAATCTACAATTCCAGCCATTGTAAATATACCTAGCAGAACAGGCAAACCATGTCAAAAGTTGACATGAACATTATAATCACAACTTTTGGGAAACAACCAATCAAATGCAAAACAGAATCAACCATAGTTGTTGGTTCTTGATCGCAATATGGAATAGCAATTTTGATAACATGAGAAACCACAGCCGGTATCTCTCGGATGCGAGCAAACCATTAGAACAACAACAACAACAACAATAATAATCAAGTGAAAGTCTCACTGATACACGAGCAAACCATCTGAAACAGACTATACTGTAAAGGAGTATAAATTGATGCATTGCTTCTTGGGCATTACATGCGGTAACTAAGGACCTACATTTAGAGAGTAGATGTCGAGGTTACCTCCAATTATTGCACAAACATTCGTCATGAAATGCAAAAATGAGATATGCTCTTCCTTGAAGACAACCTGCATCAATTACAGAATTCTTCAGAGATTCGCCAGTGTCGGTGGTGTTGGTACCGAAATTTACACCGAGACTATATTAATTGTATCTTTCTTATGGTTCAGTCATAAGTAAACTTTTGTGGTAAATGCAATTCAAAAAATTACCTATTGCAGCATGTAGTATTGAAAATTTACAAGCTTTACTCCACTAATTCAAAACTGGAAATTTTTAGCAAGAAATTTTAAAATAACAATCACAACATTATGAAGTTTTAAAATAATTAATTTATTTTGAGAAGAAAAATATTTCTGACTCAACAAACCCCAATGCACAAGACTCCCCGCTTTGCGAGGGTGTAAGAGAGGGACATCAATTGTACGCAGCCTTTTCTTAGCATTTTTACAAAAACACTGTTTCTATGACCTTCTGGTCACAAAGGAGTAACCTTACCAGTTACTCCAAGACTCGCCCTCTTGGAAAATATTTCTATTCATGAGATATAAGTAATAATAATTTTAAGTTTAACAATACTAAAAATAAATTAAAACATTGGTTATTGAATAATTAAATTATATGATCGAACATTTTTATTAATAGATAATATCATATAATTTAGTAATATTTATTTAATTAATAAGAAAATCAGATTGAGATACAGAAAACTAAAAGACTTTTTGTAAAAAAGAACTTTTAACAGAAATTCTTAATGAAATACAAAACTCTAAATAAATATGAAAATCAAAACAAAAACTAAAAAACAGAAATAGAATCGAACAAACCCTAAACTAATGAGAACAGTGCTAAAAACAAGCATACCACTAAATAAATGTTACAAGCACTTAGACCAAGAGAACTTGTTATATCAATAGTTGATCAGATATTCCTTCAACAAGATTATCAAAAATGGATAAAAGAACACACCTTGATTGGAGAAAAGTCATAAAAGAAGTAGACTCCAGAAAGAGCGTCAGGGTTCATCCATTCAGCGTCCTTGTAATGCTCTGTTACAGAGTACTGCAAAGCACCATTGCACACACCTTTCAAGTGATAACCACATGAAAAAGCAGAAAATATATTAACAAAATTTTCTGTTCAATACCTGATTTGAGTTCACAGTGTGACCCTTAATTTTGGTGTATATGGTTGGGACAACCTGCAGAGTTAAACAGTAAATTTATCTTGATTTATTTATTTTATTGTCTAAACAGATGCAGCCCAATTGATTTAGACCAACGCTGCGGTGAATTAGAGAGATCAAAAACACCACGCGTCTGTAGGAAACTATATTGCATAAAAATGCAAATGCATCCAATTTGGATCAGAAAAAGAATATAACAATAAATGCAAAGCCCAATGAGCTGATGCCCAGAAAAGCAAGGAAAAAGGGAGCGTAGATAGTCTGAGACTATCATATTTGATTGTCCAAGTTGTTTTCTTTAAAGCAAAAGTTGAAGATTCATCTAATATTTAGCACAGTTCCTCATCAATAGGGTCAATAATATATCACTTTGAAGAGGAAAGTTCAACAATACAGACCTTAATAAAATATTGCTGCATACCATTTGGTTTTACATGCATCATTTCCGCCCTGAAAAATGTAAGATAATGATAAATTTTCTGTATGTTCATGGGACATCAAAAGAAAAGAAAAGAATGCAAAACAACGATATCATATTAAGGAAGCTCGCGTTGGCAGAGGATAGATTTAAAACTCAGATGTATGGCATACATATACACAAAACTCACTTCAGTCAACATGAAAAATATGCCAAGATATTAGTCACTGGAGCACAAAATGTTCTACAAGAGAAGACAGGTAAAAAAGAATTACCCATCAAGAGGATTTACAACGCCTGGAAAGTGGGCACCAAATGAAAGTCTGTTTATCCTGTGACTGACCTGTATCATTTTATTCGAATGCAAGATGATAGTCATAGAGTTCGATTTCCAAAGAGGAAAATATAAAAATAACGATCAAGGTTCAATAGAACAAAGAGAATTGGATGTCAATATGTGCTTACATTATAGCTATCTTTTTGCAAGGCTAGCAAATCATGCACTTGAAAGTGAGAGTGATGGAAGCTTTTCCCGGGTATAAAATGGAAGTTGCCAGCCACTTTATTAACTTCCAAAGCTCCATAGATACTGCATCCCTCGCCTTCTTCTTCTTTTATCTTTTGGATAAAGCCTTCTCGTTTGCACTACTCAGTGTTACACAAGGTTCAGAAAATTTTAAATAGATACTTCTATAAAGAAGGTTCCAAAAGCATTCAACTAATAGATTTATCTACTGTACTTTCACAGATAAGGTAAAACACTTTTCTTGTAAGCCAAAAGCAAAATAGCTGATGGAGAATAACACCTAAATCAATAGCACACCCTAGGCATAATAAGATAATGGCATATAACTCCTTTGTCTGAAAAGAAATCGACCAAAAAGGAGTATGCGTAGTCCATCAATACTTTGCTCAAGATATTCCCAATCCAGCAAAATGTCTCACTGTAGCAAGACGGGAAAGACAACACAAGTCTTCACTAAACTGTGCAAGGATGCAACTTTCTCCTAAATAAGTAGGGAACTAACAGACTTCATATTATAATCAAAAACACATTCAGAGGTCATGATCAGATGATAGTATGATACCCCCTGAAATATGATATTGGTCAAAGTATAATAGGAGAAACTCTAGGTTTTAGCTGCTTAAGATGGAGTTGAAGTCTTACTAGAGTTTCATTTACAATTCTACATGAATGAGTAGTATGGAACCTAAACAGGAATCTATCATCTGCCACTGAACTTGCAACTCGTTTTCAGATAATCTCCAACTTATTTAATCATCTAAATCACATTAACATAAGTCACATAGACCATGGCTATATATTAAACTTTCTTAGTCTTTGATCACCAGCCATCGACAACCGACTTGAAAACAGGAGACCCATGCTGCTGTTCTCTACTGCATACGTCCAATCACTTGCAGTTACTTTCCACAGAATGGTGATGAAAGATTTCCAATTTCATGCGATAACAATATGACAATAAGAATCACACCATTATCATGGTAAGACTTACCACAAATCCCAAAAATATATAAAAATGAAATCCAAAAAGTTGTTTCCATGTTTTCAAAGAAAGCCCATGATACGATGCATCCGAAACTTGTGAACAATGTATAACTTCATCTACATTCCCATTTCGCCAATACCTAGAAATCATTTATGCGAATGATAGTGACTGTCCAATACTCACTAATGACAGAAAACCCAGCCATTCCAAGAAAAGGATCAAAAGCACCTCTAATTCGGTCTAATCAAAAAGCTATAGTATAGGAACTTAACCAGCTTCGATGCCTCACGGTTCCTGAAGAATCTTCAACATTTTAAACTGAATCTGGCACTTACACGATCAGATGTCATGGTGTTACATGGGAAGGATTTCTACTGTTTTTGCTAGGAAAAAGTTGATCATGTCAAATTTTAGCCACATAAGCTTCCCAGGGAAAGGCATAAAGGTTCGTGAAAGACAAACCGATATAGTTCTGACAGTATATGAAGAAAATATCTACAGTTACCACGAATATCAAAATAGCTTGACATAAGCAAGTGAAATCTGAATGACAATGTTCACACACAGAGTCAACGTCTATAACACAATTAGTAAATCAACAGCAGATATATGGTCACCAAAGTAAATTTTATCCTGTGAAATGATATCATTTATATTGAATGATAATACTCGAAAAAGTGGTGTCTAACCCCTGTCAAAAACTAACCTGATCTATCAAATCAGGATATGTTAGCGCCCACCCTCTTTTCCTGTATGCTTCACGAACTTCTTCACAGGAGTTGCAGCAATCATCATCAGACTGCCAGAGAGAAAGCAACACATTCATTCATAGAAGCAAATATTACATAACAATAGGAGAAACTTGAAACGGTTTATTTTTCCATATGCTCTCAAATGCTAAAAGTGTTGCTTGCTGTACCAAACAGCAATAAGGTCATGTAGCCAAATGTACACTAATTTGAGTGTTATACTTAATTTAGTTTAATATATATTGAAAGACTAAACTAAGTTACGTGTGGATATAGAATTCCAAACTTTTATCTCAAGTATACCTAGGTCACAATGCGAATCCAAGGAAGTTCAGCTGGGTATGTTTTGCTTTCATCATAATTTACAGTAGTTCTCATATAAATTTCCACAAACTATGGTTCTGCATCAGTTCATGATTTGATCATGTCAAATGGTTATTAAGTTTTCTTCTATTACATTGAATGCAATAGGCCCTAGTGGGAAAACTGTAAGAAATTTCAGGGGTTTAAAGCAGACTACTATTAGGTTCATCCTTTTCAGGAAAACAATATTACCTGTCAAATGCAACACCTACATTTCAACTTTCAAATACCATTACTAAAGATAAGTCAAAATTGGGTGTCAATTTTTAAATATCCTAAACTCAAAATACCCAAACCAATGCCAAAGTTTCATAAGCTGGCCACATATAACCTATACTTCAAAATAAAGGCAGAGAAGTGAAGATGCAATCTCAATAAATGGGATATCATGCATCCAGATAACATTCTGAAAATAAATTTACAAGTCAACATGTAGCATAAAGAAAAAGCTCTATATCCATGCCAAATCAACTAGGACAAACACAAAAACCAAAGGATAAATCATTGGAGAATTGGCATAGTTCAAGAAAGACGCAAAACTAAAATGTTGTTGTAAAAACTATTTGTAACCCAATAAAAGAACTTTTTTCAAATCTTGGTCATTACACTAGTAATTATATCATGTAATACTATTGCATGATTCAAAAATACATATTAACTTATCCACATAACAGATGACAAACTTCAATGTACCGTTTCTGCACCATAACATGAGCCACAATAGGTTTCCCCATGTTCAAGTCTACCTCCATGTCTCTGCAAAGGCTTCTCGATCTGTTGAACAAAGAAAAGCAAGTTGGTTGATGTTCATCCACCACACAAGAAACAGGGAAAAAAAAGTGATGTGCAAAGAATACTTCAAGAATTAAAAACAATTTGAGAAAGAAAAAGGATGATTTAGAGCATACAAGGAAGATCAAATAATTAGATCCATTGGATTCATATTCATTTTAACTTTGTGCACACTACATTTCCACTTGACTAGTAAGTGGAAAGCTCTTTACTAATAAGCAAACTTTTTTATCCTGCTGTCCCTCAGAGTTAGGCAGTCTAGGTGATGGTGAAATTGGGTGCAATTAAGAGAGCTTACGAGGGAATAATAGTAACCATCTTACAAATCAAAATTTATACAAACACGTGCGTTTGAGTGGCATAGAATTAACTAGATGGATAAGGATCACAAGCACGTGAAGTGGGAAAATCAGCACAATATTTGAATAAATGATGCCATCAAATTTTAAAGCTAGGCTGTTGTCAGTTTCATGTGTTACTTGACTTAGTAGGAAGGAATGATCTCTAAAGGAAAATGTGCATGTGAGAGAGAGAGAAAGAGAGAAGCATGTGTTCCTCCACTAACCTTTGGTGCACCAATCCCATCCTGCCTCACTTCTATTACATCACCATGAACATTGATTCTTTTCTTGGTTATGTTGTGTTTCTGCAAATAGAAAACATGGCTGAAGATCATGAAAAGTAACATAATTACCAAGTGAACAAGTAAATCATGGCTCTGTTAACTTGATAAGGGAATGTTTGCATACATACTATATCAAGATGCTGCTCTCCACTTATATCCATGCTATCAACACTGAGTAATGAGCATGGAACTCTTGGAAAAGTGACATCAAACTGCAAAATCATAATTTAAGAAAAATAAAGAGAAAAGGACAAAATCAATTAAACCAAACAATTCTTACGAAACAAAAAAGTCACTAGTTAGTATATCTAAAGGCATTGGAAAATAAAAATTGTTATAAAGAAAAGTTAATATTTGGGAACAAGATGTACCACATCAATAGTGGAACATCATAATCACCGAGATATACGAGGGAAAACTTAATTGTTCTCCCATATTTATAACCAAGGGGGAAATAGGAACTGAGACAATTACATTGATTTGAAAAGTTTCACCCCTTGAAGTATCCACTGAAAGCTTTGTCTCGGTAACGGTGTGCAAATATAATCCTTCCAAATAAATAACAAAAGATAAATCAAGATACAACAATTCAAATATAAATTGGGAGCAAGAAGACATGCATAAATCTATTTACTATCTCGTAACAGGGTAAGAAATAGCAATGAAAGTTTAAGGCTCATAACATAAGTTAAACAAACAAAGTAATTTGAGAATCCAGTTAAGAAAACCAAATCCTTGAGCATCTCTAGAGGTGTCTCCCTATGATACATTCATCATCACCTTGCACAATCCTCAATACATCATAGAACACAAACATTTTTGTCATTTCAGCAGCAAAACCATGTCCTAATGAGGGCAACCTATATGAATCATGTAGGAATTTTGATGTGGTAAACCTCAAGATGCAATTTTGAGAATTTTCAAGCTCGAGTACAAATATCACATACAAAGTAGATTTGCACAAGAAAATTAACCAAAAAAGAAACAAACGCATGCTTTCCTAATATATTCCATACAAGTAACACCGATTAAAAGAAAAGAGAACTCCTAACAAGTATGAAACATAACACAAGAAACGCAAAAAAAGAAGAAGAAGAAGAAGAACACACGAGAAGGAACATACTAAATTCAGAGAAGAAGAGGAAGAGCGTAACAAGAGAAGAAACGAGGGTGATAACGCCACCGGAGAGTGTACGGCTGAAGAAATCATCGTTGATCTTAGGGTACGCATCCAAATTCCTCAACTTGTGAATTACGCTTTCCATCTCTTCCTCCTTCCTTCCTTCCTTCCCTCCTTCCCAGACACTTTATTCCAATTAATTAATTAAACAAAAACCCAAGAAAGATCAACCCCTCCCTTTTTATCTCCCTGGCCTTCATGATAGGAGCATTCCAAGCTTGGAGGATTTAATGTTTTTTGAGACAGCACCTGCGAAGAAGAAGACACACACTTATGTCGGAGAATTTGAGGTCTCATTTCTTTCCTATTATATTCTAATCATTGATTTCAATTTAACCATTATTTTTAATTTTTTTATTCTTTATTATATTTTAAATAAACATTCCTTGTAATTATTTATAACCATATAATTTTTTTAATCAGTTAATTATTATTTATTTCAAACTTTCAAATCATTATTTAATTTCAAGTAAATGGATTTAATTATTATTCTTTTAAATAAACAATTATTTTATGTTTATATATTTTATTTAGTTTAATATTTTATTTCATATATTTAGTTATAATAAATAATTATTTCTAATTTATATTATGTACAAAAAATTATGTAATTTTATTATAAGGTTGTAAACAATACTTTTTAAGTGCATTAATTTAAGAAATTGCATTTTTCACATAATTTAAAGTGGTCCAATAACATTTTATTGTTAAAATTTGTGTCCTAACTCACTTTAATTTTCAATTTTCTAAACACCATCTTTTAATTATTTACATAATTTGAAATATGAAATTATGAAGAAAAAAAATTTGTAATGCACAAACTATTAAAAAATGATATCTCTAACCTAATCAGCGGAATTTCTATTAGAACACTATTGTTTCACTTAAAAGAATAAGGCTTGTTTGACAAACAACGGATTACATTAATTAATAGCTGATAACCGATTATATCAGCTTATTTGACTAACGGATAATATTAGTTGTTTAACCAGCTATTTTTTAACTAAAAAGCTAATAATCAAACGGGGCCTAAGACTCGTTAAATTTAAATAACAATAACAGCAATAATACTCAATAAAAATCTTGTTGATACGTAAGATATGAGGAGATCTAATGGTACATAACCTAGCCCTTAATTAGTAGAGAGGTCATTTCTAAATGTCTACATAAAGGAAACAATAAATCAAATAAATAAATAATAGTAATGAAAATACTAATTAAAATGATAATAAAAATAAATTAAAATATATGCTAAAATGATTAACAAAATAATAGATAAAATAATAATAATATATAATAAAGTAAAGTAAAATAAAATTGGGCCCAAACCTACTCAAATTATTGAAATAATATCATTTTGCAGGCTGACCCGACCCTTTTTTTTATATATTAGGGAAGAAAAACAAGTTACATTACAAGTCTAGAGAAGCATTTATTCTCTAAGACGAATACATGACACCTAATAGGTGGAGTGTCAAAATAAGTAATTCCTAGTACAAAATGCTCTATATAGAATGCTATTCAGTCAAGACATCTGTTGCTCTTGCGTTATATATGACGATGCACATCCTCGCTGTATACATGACCCGACACTTTTGCTAACCCTAATTGATACGACGTTGCTGACATCTCTTGATCAATCCAAAAAGAAAAAGGAAAGAAAATCACAACAGGTTGGGTGATTAAAAAAATAAGTGAAGAGAAAAAAAAAGTAAATTTATTTATTTATCAGTACATAAAAATGATAAGGTGGCCACGGCTGTTAAGTGTTAGGCACTTAGGGCCTCTTTGCTTAGCACCTTAACTTCAAATACAAATAGGCCCTATAGATGTTACAGTATCACTAAGCAACTCCAACATTGTACATAAACTAGACATTGGAAGAATATGAAAAGAGTACAAAAACAAAGTGAAAAAGGAAAGAAACAAAAAACTGTATGCACAATTCAAACACAAAATGGACGGGAAGCATCATCTGGGACCGGACAATTCATCCGGAGGGACGTGTGAAGTGGAATCAACAATCCAGGTGGTGTTGGGGTGAGGATGGCTGAATTCTTGCCGGAATATCTCCTCTTTCTGCCACTCCTCCCATCGTTCTGCCAGGCCGTCACCTTCCAGCATCCTGACCACCTCCGACATCTTGGGCCGTTCCATTGGAGAACCTTGTGTGCACAGCAGAGCTACTTGGATCAGTTTCTCCACCTCATCATCAATGTAATCACCTTGCAGGTCCGCGTCAACTAAGACCTCCAACTTCCTATCTCTGAGAAGACCTTTTACCTGATTTCAGGAATTGTATCAAGCAGTGAAGAAAACTTTCAAGGGAACGGCTGGTTTATTAAGCAAGGTTTTGCATTAACAAGAAAAACTCATTAATCTTGTGTTACGAGCCTCAGATGATTTGTTATTTCACTGTCAAATATTTCCTTGCCTAAAACCCTTAATATCAACACTTCTAAGCCTACAATCTGTTTAAAATTTTCTGATGTTATCTTCAGGTGTTGTACCTGATCAAGACATTTTCTCATTTCAAAAATAACTGCGAAACACAAATAACTAACCAAGTATGTATCGATAATCGATGCTTAAATGAACTATTGATGCAACATGAGAAAAAGAAGAAGGGGAAACATACCCAATCAAGTAACATAACGTCATCATCATTTGCAAGTCGAGCGAGATCAAAAGCCCTCTGCCCGGTGATAAGCTCAAGAAGCATGACACCATAGCCAAAAACATCAGTCTTCTCAGAAGACTTTCCTGTTGACAAATATTCAGGTGCTATATGTCCAATGGTGCCGCGTACTGCAGTTGTAACATGAGTATCTTTGTAATCCATGAGTTTCGCCAACCCAAAGTCACCGACAACTGCTTCGTACTCCTCGTCCAACAATATATTCGCAGCTTTCACATCGCGGTGAATAATTTTAGGATCACAATGATCATGCAAATAAGCCAGACCCCGAGCAGCCCCTAATGCAATTTGCTTCCTTATAGGCCAATTAAGTGGAGGTTCGGATTCTTTACGCTCTGTGGTAATTTATCATATAGACAATAACCAAAGACCATCAGTTACTCATTAAGAGTTGAAGGCGATTTCAGAACTTTTTAAAGGTTTCCAGACTTCCATGTACTAAGAGCGTAATTTCTCATAAATACATGTAACACATGAATTTGCCTAAAAAGTCAGCTTATAAGTTTAGCCAATTTAAACTTGATAAGAAGAAATACTTAGAGGTAGGAAACAGCTGCAAGGTAAAGATGAAATCACTGATTGATTATGTAAAACTTTGAGAAAGGCACATAAGAAGGGAAAGAACAAGGAAGTTGAAATTGATAAAAGACAGCTATTTTCAAGTTTTGAAGAGCTTCAAGGTAAATATGACATTGTTACTGGATATTGAAATTTTTGGAGGGGAACTTGAAGTGGACAAGGACACAAAATGTACCTCTTAAACATGATGCCACACTTCCATTAGCCATGTACGGATACACAAGCAACCGTTCCGTAGGAGTCATGCAAAAGCCACGTAGACGGAGCAAATTCCGATGAACAGCCAGACTGATCATTTCTACCTCGGTTTGGAACTGCAGTTCCCCACCCTGCGTACGCTCCTCCTTTAGTCTTTTTACCGCCACAAGAGTGCCATCAGCTAAGCGTCCTTTGTAGACTTTTCCAAATCCTCCTCTACCCAAAATGTGTTTATTGCTAAAACTATCTGTTGCAACTTGTAGCTCACGCAGAGAAAACCTTTTAAGCTGTCCAAGATGAACTTCTGGATCCTCTTCAGCTGCAACAACATAATGCATGCTATTAGTATCAACACTATTAATTGGAGACTTACCTTTTGTGAAAATTTTAAGGAAAAAAAACTAACCAGGCACATCAAAGAAATGATCCTGTGGTTTTCTTCGTCGCCAATATGCAACTGCAAGTGCAGGGACAGCAAATAGCAGAGCAGCACCAGCAGCAACTCCTCCAGCAATGGCTCCAGTGCCACCGTTACCTATTAAAGTAGCATTTCAGACATTTTCCACCATGTTTAAAACCTCTGTCCATAATCAGTAAAACTAGCATATCATTTAGAACAAATGCGAATATGAGTCAATTCCAAAATTTTAATAAGAAATTTGTAATCTAGATCTTGATCATAAAGGTAGTAACTTGTCATGAACCTCAAAAACGAAGAATCTGAGTGGTCTAACATATATGCTTTGCTAATTTAAGTTGTTGGTTAGTTTGGTGCTCCTACTATTTGAAGACAAGGTATGTTCTTAGTTCAGTTACCAGTTTTCAAAGATCAACAATTTCATAAAAAAAAAGTTAAACAGATATCCTACAACATCCAAATTTTCAAATGGCTGTACACAAACTTTTTTAACAGTAATTTGAACCTAAACAGGACTGAAAAAGAAAATGAGGAAGAAAATAGAAATTTGCATCACATCCAACACTATTGAGATAAAGTTGTGCTTCAATAACCAAAAGAAAAGGGCCAACAAGAGAATAATTCACTATCCATCACAAAAATGGGGGAACAATGAATAAAATAAACAATTCATAACATCAATACTAACCAGTAGATCGTGTTTGCGTTGGGATAAGAGGTGGAGGTGGAGCAGGTGGTGGTTTATTAAGAGAATTATTCTGAAAACTGAAAATATAATGCAACCAATCAACAAAATTTTATTGAAGACCTCCAAAACAACTCTAAAGAAAAAAAATATTTGCAGCAGACCTGAGGACAGTGAATAATGAAAAGGAACCGTTGACAGGGATATCTCCAAATAGTTTGTTATTTGAAAGATCCCTGCATTCATTAAGGAGTAAATGATATACCAGCAATATAATACCATATACCCCAGTAAGAACAGAAATAAAATATGAAGGAAAACATGTCGGCATTTTACTACTCACAGAACTTGCAAAGTTGAAACGTTAGTTAACACCACCGGAATGGTCCCAGACAAGGAATTGTTGTTGAGACGCCTATTTAACACAGCAGAAATAGCCACAAATCAGAGAATCATAATTTCTATGTTTCAGTAAATCGAAACAATCAAAAGATGCAAAAAGAATATACATCAGTATACTGATAAAAGAAAAAGATAAAAGAAGTCCCCGTACAAGAACCGTAGTTTCTGAAGCTTTCCCAAGGTCACTGGAATTGGTCCATTTAAACCGTTCAAGTAAAGATCCAAGCTCACCAGATCCGTCAAATTTCCAAGCTCCTCAGGAATTTTTCCAGTGATATTATTACTATAAAGTTCCCTGTCATAAAAAGTTGATTTAGTGATTCTATTCCCAAAAAGTACAAAAACATGGGTATTCAACAACATGGCTTTCAAACAACAAACATTATTGATGCTGATTACTTTCCATCATAAGACTTGTGGATCTACATTGTAGGATCCACTTTCAGAAGAGGCACTCATTGCCTAAAAAATGATCCATAAGTGCAGAACCCCACACAAGAGAGAGAGAGAGAGAGAGAGGGATTTAGGCTAGTTAAGCATGAACCCGTTAAACAACATCAGCCACTTTAAAGTGCCACTCCTGTCATTCCAATTATTGGGATCAGTCACAATGCCAAATCATTTGATGGTCGCTCTTGCCTTCAACCCATCAAATTACTGTAGCTCCAAACAACCAAAATGGGAAGAATGGTGTCCAAGATTCCAACCACAAAAATCCATGGGGGCATCTATATTTGAGTATAGAAATATAAATCATTGACTGACACTTCAACACCTTGAAATTAATTATCTTTTAGACTCTTGACCAAGTATCATAATACTTGTACACTGGAACTCAAAATAACGATAGTCCTCTGAGATTGAATGATTAAAAGAAAATAGTAAATCAAAAAAATTCAGGAACCTGTAGAAAGTTTTGATATCATGAATATCTGGTTGCAAGAGTCTCATTATAATAGTTTAACAATGTCTTTCTAATGAAATGGGGAACCCCTCTTACCCAACAGAAGTCCACCACGCTTCTAATAATTTGGTGTAGCAGTCTACAATTTATGAGGGTCTAGAATATATTTAATGCCTAAAATTTCTCAACAGATAATATCTACACCTGTGACTTTAGATTTTACTTGAGCCTCTGAAAAGGAAAACATTGCCTCTTGCAGCATTTTCACATGCATGGTTAAATCTAAACAGTGTATTTAACACACCATTGATGGACAACAAGATAGAGGTGAATAATGGTACTTTGGTAGTGACTAAAGAGAAGTAAACTTGAATGGTATAGTGTATTAATTTTGCTAGGTCTTCCTTGACAATTCTTCCTTCTTTAGTTTGTTATTCTTATTTGCACATTGTACTACACTAGTGATGGCTAGATTTTTGGTAAGAAACTATGGTATTCTTTCCGAATTCAGTTAACAAAGTTGTCTTAAACACTATAAATGCGTATCTCCTGCACAATACACGGCATTCTTATTGTGTATTATTGTCAATGCAAGGTTTTTCTTCAAAAACATAACTCTTGCAACTATTCAAATATGACAAACACATTGCTATACCTGAATTAATAAGAAGAGATCATTCAATTTGTAAACAAGAGCTGCAAATCATGATGAAACACAAAGAAAAAGCAAACTTGATCATGAACAATGCTACTTACAAGTACTGCAAATTAGAAAGTTGACCAAGCTGTGGAACGAGTTGACCCGATAGATTTGCATTGCCAAGGTCACTAAGTGAACAAGAAACAAAACACGTGATCACCATTGCCTAAGCACAATGTTTGGAACGCCATAAGAGAAAGTGAACTAAACTCACACTCGTGTAACACTGTTTTCATTGTTGCACGTGACATGAAACCAAGTGCAAGGATTAACAAGGGTAGGATCCCAACTTTGCAGAACGTTATTGGGATCAGCTAAATTGATCTTTAAAGCATTCAAGGCATCGCCTGTCACAAACAAATGAAAGATTCATGAGACATTCACATGATTAAACCCTTTTAACCCGGAAAAGTAAGGCTGAATGTCTGCCGTTCTAGAAAACATCGAATCTCGGTTATGACGATTATATCAAAACAAGAAAATCAAAAGAGAAGATTCGAATCACCAATTCATGCCAAAAACGACAGAGTATCAACTAAAGCAAGCTATTTGGGTTCAAAATTGCACAGTAGTTACTTTAACGAAGCTTCAAAAACAGAATAAAAGTCAACAGAACCAAATCTCAAGAAACAGTGTCTAAAAGAAGCAAAACAACCTAAGTCTAAGCGATTCAGAACACAGAAAAAAGCTCCCTGAAAGAACAAGAACAAAAGACACCTTCTGCGTTGCCAACGACTCTAGGAACGAACTGAAAGGCCAAAATGAACCATAAAACCGTTGGCATCATTTCTATAAGCTTTCTCATTTTTCTTTCCAGCTAAATCACCATCACCGTACTACCTTGCTTCAGCCGAGACCAAACAGAAGAAAGGCCCAAATTCACGTAAATTTGGATGAGAAAAGTGAAAAAGATCGAAGCTTGAACGTATACACTCGACGTTGACCCAATCAGAAATGAATGAACCGGAGACTCTAAACACAAAACAGTGACTACCCAATACAGTTTTGATATTGGGGTTTTGATGGGTCCTTGTTAAGGGCGTCTGATTTGTTTGTTTCCCAGGGAAAAATACTGGGAAGGATTCAAGAAGTGGAAATTAATGGAAGTTGCCTCGTGTTTGGTAAAAGTGCGATCATAAGAGGGATAGAGACAGGGAAGAAGTGTTGATTCAAAGCTTCGTTCTCTTTTCTTTTTTTCTTTTTTTGGTTAGTTTATTGTAAAAGTTTGACTTTTTTTTACATTTTTACTATAAATTAAATATTACATAATTATAAAAAAAATGAAT
>JANITX010157044.1:0-15434 GCA_027564395.1 Erythroxylum ulei
AATATTGAATACTATAAATGCGGAATAAATAAAAGAGATAAGGAAAGAACACACCCGAAAATTGATAACGGAGTTCGACCAATTTTGCCTATTTCTCCTAGCACCACTTAAGGTAGCCTGCTCTTATTAAGGTGGAGTGGAGTTCCATGGTGGCGCTGGCAGAGAGATCCAACAACTTTTTTCTCATACTGATCTTGTTGATCTTCGAGGGAGTGGACGCTGGTACACTTGGGAGAATAAACAGAGGGGTCATCTGTTCATACGGAAGAAGTTGGATCGAGCTTTGGTTAATCAATATTGGTTAGGGGAATTTCCGTATGACTCGGCCTTTTTTGGTGAACCTGGTTTCTCTGATCACTCTCCAATCATTATCCATCATACTAGCGGAGTGAAGAGGCCTGGAGCTCCTTTTCGATTCTTCAACGGCTTGCTTCGGGTGGGGGGTTTCATGGAGATGCTAGCGCAGGTGTGGCGGGCTGAAGTTCAGGGGTACAAAGCCTATCAATTTATGCAGAAGCTGCGTATGGCCAAACAAGCGATAAAGGAATTTAGTAGAGGTCGGAATAGGAATCTCCAGGAGATGAGCAAAAGTCTGGCTGAAATTCAGGAGAGATGTTACCTTGAGCCTCAGAATGACCAGCTACGAGCTCTTGAGGTTGAGCGATTATATCGGTATCAGGAGGAGCTCAAGCTGTCTGAATCTATTATGCAACAGAAATCTAGACATACTTGGATCAGGGAGGGTGATTGCAATTCAAAATTTTTCCATGCGGCCATTATGGGTCGTCGTAATACCAATACTGTCACTGAGTTGGTTGATGAAGTTGGCAATATGGTGAGAGGTCAGGCTGCAGTATCTGATCATGTTCGAGATTTTTTTGTACAACTAATGGGCCATAGTGTTGATTCAGGTACTGGTTTTGGTGTGAGGGATGTGCTGAATTCCAGTCTCAGTCGGGAGCAAATGGATATGCTTAATGCTCCATTTACGGCCATTCAAGTGAAGGAGGCTCTATTTCGACTTCATAGCTCCAAGTTGCCAAGCCCGGATGGTTTCTCCGCTGGGTTTTTCCAGCATACCTGGGATATTACGGGCCAATTGTTCACGGAAGCTGTTTTGGAGTTTTTTTTTCTTCAGGCAAGCTGTTGCATGAAATTAATTTCACATATATCTGTCTTATTCCTAAGCGGGAGAGACCAGATAGAGTTACAGACTTCCGCCCTATTTCCTGATACAATACGATATATAAGGTGATTGCCTCCCTTTTGGCGGAGCGACTGAAGAGTATTCTGTCTGAGGCGGTTAGTTTTGCCCAAGGAGCATTTCTTCCGTCGCGTAGCATTGGAGATCATATACTGTTGTTACAGGAATTGTTGGGGGACTATCATTCCGGCAAGAGAGTTGATAGTTGTGCTCTTAAGATTGATTTATTCAAAGCATATGATTCAATTGGTTGGACCTATCTGTCGGAATGTCTGCTAGGTATTGGTCTCCTGCCTCAGTTTTGCAGATTGGTTGAACAGTGTATTCACACTCCTTCTCTAAGTGTCTTGATCAATGGAGTGCCTACGAAGCCTTTCGGGATACGCAGAGGGATCCGGCAAGGGGACCCTCTATCTCCTTATCTATTTAACTTAGCTATGGAAGGCTTGTCTAGGTTATTGTCTCGGATGTCTCAATGCAATGGATTATTTCAATATCATTACCGATGTAGGGAGATGCAGTTGTCTCTTTTACTATATGCCGATGATGTGATTCTACTCAGTAAGGTGGATCCCCAGGTAATATCCAGGATGCTCAATTTGATGGAAACTTTCTTTCGATGGTCTGGTTTGCGAATGAACGCCCAGAAGAGCGGCATCTATGTTTCTTCTGACGTGTCCAATCCAGAGGAAATTGGTCGGGTGGCGGGGATGTCTCTTCATCATCATCCTTTCCGATATTTGGGTGTACCGATTACATCGGGTAAACCTAAGTTTTCGGATTGTCTTCTGTTGTTAGAAAAGTTGAGGTGTCGTATTAATGCTTGGCAACACCAGTTTCTATCGTTTGCGGCGAGAGTTACCCTAATTGTCGCGGTGCTGAATAGCATGCATATTCATTGGGCGGCCCATGTGGTTTTTCCAAAAAGGGTTATTAAAGAAATGGAGCGTATCTTGAAAACCTTCCTTTGGACTGGTAAGCATGGAAATTACAAAGGGGCCAAAGTTAATTGGAGTGAGATTCTGTTGCCTAAGAAGCAAGGGGGTTTAGGAATTATCTCTTTTTCTAGTATGCATCGGGTGTTGATGATGAAGCGAATTTGGAGATTGTTTGCGGATAGGGAAGCCATGTGGGTTAAATGGGTTCAGACTTATCGTCTTAGCGGACATAGTTTTTGGCAGATCCCTCTGCGAGTCGATTACTCGTGGATATTTAAATGCATGTTGAATGTCCGTGAGTTGACTTACCCTCTAATCCAGTGGCAGATTGGGAATGGGGATGGAGTTAGTTTCTGGTATGACAATTGGCATGCTCATAGTCCTCTTTGGGGGTAACCCGATTTGCGTAGTTTTCGAGCTCGTATTCCATCAGAGGCTTCGATGGCCTGGGTTGTCCGGTGGAGAGGACAAAGGCCAAACTGTCGTTTCGGCCATGCCATTGATAGATACATTCATGGTCTTGTGATCGGGCCTGAGCAGGATAAACAGGTATGGTCTATTACCGGTGGTGTTTTTTCTAATAAATCAGCCCATGGTGTAGGTATAGGTATAGGGAGACAGGTGGAGGTCAACTGGGTGGATCTAGTTTGGCAGCAGGTGGTTAGTCCACGGGCAGCTTTTGTCGTATGGTTGGCGATTAAAAACAAGTTGCGTACAAAGGATAGATGGTTTGGAGACTTCAACCTTATTTGTGTGCTCTGCCACCAAAGTGCAGAGTGTCAGGACCATCTGTTTTTTGCATGTGTATATGCCAAAATGGTTTGGAGTCGCATTGTGCATCTGCTTGATTTGTTTCCTCCCTCTTATGGTTGGAGTGACGTTTTAGCTCTTTTAATTGGAGAAGTGCGTATAGGGCGGGCTGAGAGTATTCTTATCAAGACTTCGTTTCAGCTGGCAGTTTATTACATCTGGCGGGAGCGGAATCAGCGCATATATAAGCAGCTGGTGAGGCTGAAATATGAATTAACTGATTTTATAGTTAATGCTATTCGGGAAGTTATAATTGCTTCTGGAAATCAGATGTCTTAGAGTGGGTCTATGCGTAGGCGATGACACATGTAGATAGGGGGCTGTTGTGAGTGGTTGTGGCAGAGGTCTTTTGTTTAAGCCTCTCCTTTGTGATTGTATCTGGTTTCCCGTATTGTTTAGGCTTGTACATTGTAGCTGTTTTAATTTTTTGGTAATATAATTTCTTTAAATTAAAAAAAAAACTTTTGAGTATTTATCAAATTTTTTGGGATAGTTTTGATTAGGAGGGGGAGGAGTTATTTTATAACTTCAAAAACGCCTCCCTTCTTCACCTCTTCCCAATATGGGATAGATATTGTGACAATAAAGTCAAAAAATATCAAAGTCAAAAAAATACAAATGAGCCACCAACCAAAGTCAAATAATACAACAGTATGAACTTACAAGCACTAAGAAGCAAGGTTTAACTGTCATGTCGTACTACACTAAATTGTTGGCTATGTAGGACGACATTGCAATTCATGCACCACACTTATTCCTGAGTTTGAGGTTTGGTTCAAAGAGTTAAAATTATACCAGTTTTTTGATGGGTCTAGACGCACCAATGTTTGACACTATCAGACCATAGATTTTGAACACTACCTCTCTGTCCCATTTGTCTCGAGTATATTCTATGTGCATGAAGAGAAACATCATTCCATAGCCTCCCACGATGATGTTACTCTAGTCATCGGTTTCGCAGTTCAGGCAGGGTCTTCGGCCAAGGGAAGCTTGACAAATTCTGATAAACAATGTGGTGATCGACCTTGTCCTTATTGCTCTTATTGTGATAGTGTTGACCATTCTTACGAGCGGTGTTATGATTGTACTAGAAATTATCCACCCGGGTGGATCCCGAGAGATTGTGAAGGTCGAGAAATAGGGCAAGGATGAGGGGGTATTGTGACAGAAATCACATATACTCCAACATTTCAACTCAGAATACTACAATAATTCAAGAAGAATGAAGAACAGAAATGAAGCATGTGTCAATGTCGAAGACAAAAGGAGGAGAAAGCTTACTCGGTGTTTCTTACAGCAAAGACAAAGGGATTGAAATCAGACAACCCCACGTGAGCTAAAAGAAACAAGTCTGAAGCAGTGTCGTTTTTCATAAGCCATTAAATTCAACACACAGTCGTTTCATGCATCAGAAGCTTCACTAATCAAACAGCCAACACATAAAACGCAGAGCATCAGGAGGCTACTTAAGAGGAGTCACGTGACATGCACATATTAGTCATCAGATTAAGCAACTCATTCGAAAGCCATCTCCTTCAGCTATAAAAAGAAAGCAGTAGCTTCAAACAGAGACATACACATACATCACACAAAAAATTCATCTTCAAGTTTTCATTGTATTCAGTTGTGAGAGTGAAAAATCCGAGAAGAAAAATAGTCAGAGAGTGCTAGAGTACTAATCTTGGGTACTGAGGAGTTTTAACTCTTTTGCAAGTGTTCATAGAAACCCTCAATCTCTATAATTTTTCTTCTTCTTGGCATTAGTGAAATCTCTCCACCTCTATCAAGTGGGAGCCTTGGATGTAGATAGTTTTATACTATCGAACCAAGTAAATCTGTCTTCTTTAATTTTCTGCAAGTTTATATCTGCAAATCTACAACTTCTGTCAAGTTATTTTTGTTTTAAAGAAATAGAAAAGCAGTAGAAAACCCAACAGAAAGTGGTATCAGAGCATACAAGACCTCCTGGGACAATTCTTGGACATTTCAAGCAGTAAAGAAGCATCAAGAACCATTCAAGATCAGTCAGTGGGTACAACATCAAGAACCATTCAAGAACAGTCAATGAGTACATTCTTTAAGTCCTAAACTCTCACACCTAAGGACTTTTCGATGTGCAGCCTATGCATATCAGAAAGAGGAAAAATTAGAGCCTAGAGCAGTCAAGGGGGTGTTTCTAGGTTATCCAGAAGGTGTGAAGGGTTATAAGCTCCTACTGCTTTAAAAGGGAGCCTATAAAACAATCATTAGCAGAGATGTCATCTTTAAAGAAGATGAATTCCCTCTGCTGAACAAGAATTCACAAAATTCTGACCTCACAGGAGACATTCAGGATGATCTAGGGACAATAAGACAGTCAGTTCCATTTTATGTACCACCAGAATATGAAGAAGATGGTGGTCCACAATCAGAAACTGTGGAGCCTCCAGAAGGCATAGCACAATATGAAGAAAGGAGGGAAGAGGTAGAAGTTGAGGGTGAAGGAGAAGCCTTAAACCCACCTTCGGATGACATTTAAAAGAACCTACAAGATTACCAACTCATAAGGAATAGGCAACCAAGAATCAGAATGCCTAACAGAAGGTGCACTGAATTAGACATGGTTGAATTTGCATGTTTCATGTCTGAAAATGTAGAAAATAAGGCTCCCGAAACCTATGATGAAGCCATGAGAAGTAAAGATGCTAAAAATTGGAAAGAAACTTGTGAGAAGGAATACTCTCCATTAATGAAGAATAACACTTGGACTTTGGTCCCTAAACCTTACAAAGCCAAATTAATTGAGAATAAGTGGTTGTTTAAATTGAAAGAAGGTGTATCAGAAGTAGAACTTAGCAGTTATAAGGCCAGGCTTGTAGCTAAGGGATTTAGGCAAAAGGAAGGGATAGACTACAAGGAGATATTCTCTCCAGTAGTTAAATTCAAGACAATTAGGCTTATTTTAGTCCTAGCTACTTTATATTATTGGGAAATCCATCGATAGCTTTCCTATATGGAAAGCTAGAAGAGACCATATATATGAAGCAACCAATCGGTTTTGAGGACAAAAACAAGTTGGACCATGTTTGCCTATTGCAAAAATCCCTATATGGGCTTAAGCAAGCCCCTAGACAATAGAACAAGAAGTTCCATGAGGTTGTTGCTAGTTTGAACTTCATCTGAAGCTCATATGATTACTGCCTATATTATAAAGATCTAAGAATGGCTAAAGCAGTGTTTATATTAGTCTATGTAGATGATCTCATCATCACAGGGAAGGACATGAATAAAATTCAAGAGGTTAAGGCTGAATTGTGCTCTCACTTTGAAATGAAAGACCTAGGGGAAACACAGAAGCTCTTAGGAATGCAGATCATTAGAAAGAGGAGGGAAGGAAAGCTATGACTTGTCTAAAGAAACTATATCCGAAAGATCCTAGCTCAATTTAATATGGAGCAAGCCAAACCTACTTCAGTTCCTTTAGGTTCACACTTGCAGATGGTTTCTGACAAGTATCCTAAGACAGAAGAAGAACAGAAGGCAATGGCTCACTACCCCTATGATGTAGGTGTTGGAAGTTTAATGTATCCTATGCTATGCACAAGGCATGATCTAGCCTATGCTATAAGTATCCTAAGTAAGTTCATGGCCAATCTAGGTCTAAAACACTAGCAAGGACTCAAGGGGGCTCTCAGATATATATCTAGAACACTTAACTATGGTTTATGTTTCATAAAAACAGAACTAACAAAATGCAAATATCTGTCTTTACGTGGTTTATGATTCATTATAACACTCAAGAATTTTATCAAAACTACGGTCCGAAATATACCCTTCAGACTTTATGTTCAATATTTGAGCAATTGAAGATAATTGAGTCATTGTCTCACAATTTGTCCATAACTCTTGGTCTACTAAATGTAGTAAGTCAAAAAAACTGTTTTGCATGTGGATTAGGTTCTTCTTCAAGATTTTTCATATTTTCCTCATAGTTATTACCACTTACATCATAAACGATTTGCATGTACTAATTTTTAGATCCATCCACATAATTTGTTCTTAATGGAATCCCCCCTTCAAACTCGTTGAAGTTGACAGACGATTCTGCTTGATTACCCCTTGAGGTGCTTCAAATGTCAGGTTCTCCATGTTGTGTCCACTCAAAATAATTGGGGACGAATCTTTTTCTCAGCAAATGCCCATTAACTTCATCAATAGGAAGGAAACATTTGTGTTTGCACTTTTTACACAGACATCTGATCTTTGGCGCATCTATATATGTAGGTTGAGAACATGTATAATGAATAAAAGCTTCAACTCCGGCAACAAATTCAGTATTAATGTAACCATCAGATGTTAATCGTCTATATATCCAAGATCTATCCAAAAGAAGAGTTCGACCTAATGCCTTATTTCCGGCTTCAACATAACTCATTTATGCAAAACTATTAATTTAAAACAGTGAATCATGAGTTAGTATCATTCATGTTTGCCAAATATTACTTCCAAAATTTGATAAGACTTGTGACTCAAGACAACAAGTTCTCGTTGTGACTCCTAAGAGCCTCGTATTTTTCACCGATAAGCCTTACAGGAGCAATCATCACACGATATGGGTAACGGTTTATGGGTTCAAATCTAAAAAACAAACCTATGCTGAAGATTAAACATATATGTTTGTAATCATATGTGTTAGAAGATTATTAATATTAAAAGTCCTATATTAAATATGTACTAGTGCCAAATATAATAAGTATTCATATAATATGAATACTTATTTTAATAAATTGTTTTAACATATATGTAGTTTTTAAAAGATGCGTGTAAAAATTTGCATATGAAAAGTCACTACTAGAAGCTAATCACGACAAAATAAGAATCAATGAAATAACGGACTGACATATTAAGGACATGCAGAACTATAATATAAGTCAAACTCATCCTATATTAATTCAATGATAAACCGAAGTTCAAACTGCAAACAAATGCCTAAATTAAGCGAAGTTCACAAAAATATAATAAAAAACTAAATCTCTTATCTCAATCGACACGCAAAAAGATCTTCTTGAAGTATGTGAAGGAAGATGATGATGATGGAGCGAGAATGAAAAATATAGAAACTAATACAAATGTCATAAAAATGTGTGAAAATTCATTGTTGACATTGTCACACCATATAAGAAAATGAATGTCATTTGAATACCTGCTAAACCTTCTCTTCAATCTCTTTTAAAATATAAATATTGGCAACAAATGAGTTCCTACAACCAAGAACAATTTCGTTCATAGTTTAGAAAGCGGGATATATTAAAACAATTGCCATGAAATATTATAATCAATCAAGGTCATTAGCTATACTTAAATAATTCAACCATCAGGTGTTATCCTCAATAATTTGCATAATTATAAGTCTCCTCAACAATAAGATCATCAGTTAATACTAAGGAGCTCTTGTTTTAATTTTAAAATGGTGATGTCACATTTTATGAGGACTCAATTGAAAACTTGGCAGAGTTTCCCCTATAAAATCGGCACCCCCACCCCTTTTGAAAGAAGAGTCAATCTTGCAATAAAATTACACTTCTATATCGACTAATAACCACAACTCAAATTGAATCTCCAAACTACATGTCTATTCTCAATTCAGTCCACATTTACATCGTAAAATCTATAATAATCCAATTCATAATTAAGGATACCAATTTGTAACCTGCACACTGTCAATTATAGTTAATACATTACGATATTCTCAATTCTAATTAACAATAACTCAATTAAATCAATTTCATTCATTTATATAAGAACATAACCCTTTTCTAAATTTTTAGGCACCTCAAAAATAAGATTATTTAGGTCTTAGTTGTTAGGATTTATTCATTAAGAGGTTATTCGATTTTTTTTAGTTATGAAAAAAAGATGCTTAAAGACTAAATTTTAAGGGCAACTAATTAATTCAATTGGAAGCAGTACAGTTAAACGCATGCATCTTATAGCATGAGCAGTTGTTGAAGCTGAAAATCCTAACTCGTAGAGTTGGTTCATTTCTTTCCTATAAGTTAACATGGAGTTAATTGGAACATGGAGATGAAGTGACAAGAATTTTAAGAGATATGTAAACGCAATGTTTATATAGTTTCTACGAGCACTAAAAAATGACTTTCGCATATTATATTGGAACCCATATTGATTTTAAAATAATATATGGTGGTGAAGGCATAATTTGGTTAAAAGTTTATTGGCAACATTTTATATGAAATTATAAACTATTTCACCTCTACTTTCCTTATTAATACACGAGACTCAAAATAACAAACCTTTACATCCACAATATCAAATTTTACTTTAAAAAAAGTTGATTACATTATACTATAACACGAATCTTCTATGTTACCTTGTTCCGGCTAATGAAATATGGATTAAGTACTTCTTAGGTTTTAAAACTATATAATCCCTCCCTTCTGATTACTACCATTACTTATAATAAAATCAAACAATTGTTTTATTGTAGTATACCTACTTAGAAACAACTAGTGCCTTGTGTTATCCTCTTACTTTAGGGATAACATCATTTTCCTAACCATCTTATTTCATTCATTACCACTATTATTGTCCTTATACTCATCATCATTATATCCATCTTGACAATAACATATATCATCATCCCCTTTCTCTTGTTTTACAATATGAACTACCTTCCTAAGTAGATAATTATTAGATGCATAACCATATTAGTTACAATTGAAACACTTTCTTAACATTGTTTTTTCACAAGATTCATAATTTTTAGTTTCTTTTTGTTTTTGTTACTGCTTGTTTTCTATTAATTTTTTCTCATTATGCTGATTATGACAATGGCAACAATATTCCAAGACGTTTAATACATTGCAAGTAGAGCAAGTCTAAGATAAATGTAGAGCAGATGACTTAGAGTTATAAAGCAAAAAATAGACAATAACGGGCATTCAATGACATTGTAATTCAGTAGGGATTTGAAATGCTTGTAAAGATACAAAGACACCTGTTTGAAGCATGATGTTCACAAGGTCATCAAACAGTAAACAAGATAGAACATTCTGGTATATGAGTCCTGACATATTCATTCAAAAGAAAAGAAAAAAAAGGCCAAAACATTAAAGTTTTAAGTTGATAAGAATATGTCTCCAATAAGCCAAAGTTGAAGTTGATTTTCCTAAAGTTGAAGCTGATTTTCCTAAAGGTCCAATGCAACGGGGACCAGCTGAAAAATATTCTAAATGGCAGTCCCACTGCTATCCAACCTACTATATGGTAAACTACGCCAATAAACTGTGGTTTAACACACTGGCATATTTATGCAACAGATATTGAAGAAGGATGCCCTTAGTGTTCTAAAACAAATAATCAATTTGACTTCATTAAAAAGAAAGAGCTACAAGAAAAGTTTCTAGTTAAGAATTTCCATATTAACCATCCTTTCTGTGCAGTACGATGACAGATTACTGAACTAACACAAACGTGGGAGTAAAGGTTAAATCATAAATATACTGTTACAATAAAAATGAAAAGGGTAAACAGGTTAAAAACAAAACTTGCTTGAGTAGAATAAAATTCAATGATATCTTCATTCTACATATCAATACAAAATTGAGAAAAGCCAAGGATTTTCTTCCAATAACAAAAGACTCAACTCCTATATTGTATTTTCTTCTTATTTAACAATGTAAATAAATTAAGCATACAAATTTATTCCAAAAATAAAATAGACACAGTTAACTTGCATTCACTTTTTCCAAAACAAAAATCTTGCAAGAGCTACTCATTCAAGTACACAGTCCATATCAACAAAATAATTCAACCACGCACTGACCTCTCATCGCATGGAGAAGAGGAGAGGACGGACAAGAGGAGAATACCTTCAGTTTGTTGGCCAGAGAAGAAGACGTTGAAGACGCATGAGCTCCACGCCGACAATGTAGCTCCAGACGATGGCGATGGAAGACGGGGATGGAGGAGGAAGACGGAGCAGTAGGCATAGCTAGGGTGGGGGAGAAGGGCTTTGGGCATGGTTTTAATCATAACCAAAATGACGTTGTTTGGTTTTTTGGTTAAACCAAAAAACGTCGTTTTGGTTAAGTTATAAATGTTTAAACCTTCAGCCGATAACTAAATGAGGTCGTTTTGGTTAAGTTACCGATAAAAATAAACATAGTCAAAGTAAGACATTCTTGTTCAAAAGCAAATATGAAATTAAAGTAAATTATTCTCACAAATTCTCTCTTATGCTCAAATGTTTAAGGTTAAAGTGTTTATCTCATATCATCCTCTAACAGATTACACTACAATAAACTTGCAAATTTATTGGTTATAATTCATTTGAATAACATGAGCTCATAAATCAGAAGGACTTTATATATTATAGGTTGTAATAGGGCTAAATTCAACGGTAAGGTAAAAAAATAACAAATGATTAATCACAAGCATTCATAAATTACCAAATAAAGGAATACTTAATTTTAAATTATGAGATAAACACATAACACAAAAAACTACAACTATTTATAATAACTAATGTTACTATGCTTTATTAAACTAATAATCCTGTGCCATCATTTTTAGTAGCGTCTTTTCTATAGGACCACTATTATCTGAAATTTGTGTGTTTTTTTTTAATTTAAAGGACCAAATTCTCCGTGCCATCATTTTCTAGCTATTGTTCGGTCACCACAGAAATTTTGACGCACTGAAATTTATGGCTAAACTATGGTGATACAGCCTTATATATGCTTTTGGGGGAAGAGATAGTCTGTTCTTCTCTTTCTGCTCCTACCCTGTACCAATGGCAGCTGAAATCTTCTAGCTCCTAGCTCTAATCTGTTCTCTTTTGATTCAACTATTTATTTATGTAGGATTTACTTAAATAGATGACTTGGATAAAAAAGAGATAGGATAGGGTCAGAATAAAGAGAACAAAGGATCTGATCCCGTATCAATGGATAATATCACACAAATTTTATATAAGTAACAGAGTAGGAACAGACGAACGATCAAATCCTTGTGTTTGCGTAATACGAGTCCAAAGTAATAGAGTGTCAAAATTTGGGATGACTTGAAAGAGAAAGATGGGTATTGATTTGAAAGACGTGGCCTAGCGTGGTCAGAATTTTGCCCATATAATTGGAATACTGCCAAATTTTGAGATGGCTTGAAAAACGTTTTACAGAGGCTTTGGTCCCCTCCAGAAAGCACATTTTTGGATTTGGTCCCCTCCAGAAAATGACGGCACAATAGTAGTGCTTTTTTTTTGTTTGTTTGTAAAAAGTGATTTCTAACGAACTAAATCTTGTTTTTTTTTTGACAGAACAAGCAATTTTATTTCACCTTTGGAAGGATAAGATCTTTTGCTTCTATAAACTCGTTCTTACTATGTTTTATTACGTCTGATTGCGTGAATAAAATTGACTGAAAAAACACTCTTACAAGAACAGAAGATTTGGTGTGCTTTCTGGAGGGGACGAAATCCTTGTGTTTGCTTTACGAATCCAAAGAAATATCTTGACATACTGAGAATTCTGATCAAACTGGAACATGGTCTGCGTTGAGTACTTTTAGTGTTTGCAGTTGATGCCGTTTTACACCTATAATGGGTCAAATGATCATCTGGTATTAATAGCTACTACCGGTAGTTATTCACAGACAGATGATATATATATATATAGAAGGCAACGGTTTAAACATAAAAGGAGTGTGTATTTTGGTTTTTGTAAAAAACAAGTTTGGCTCTGCGTTCTCTAACCAGTGGAAACTAACAAATTATCAAGACAAGTATGTTTTGTTCCTCCGTGCATATACAATGATCCTATATGATGTATGATCTGTTTTAATATTTTCTAACAGCAGTCCTGAACATTTGAGTGAATTTTCATATCAAAATGGAGTACTACTAAGATGATTAGCAAGAAACTACAGCTTACCCTTTTACCACGGGCTAATAAGTTCATTAGTCTTGTAGCACATGCTACGATACTTTGATTGTCTGCTTGACGGCAGTAATTGATATATGAGACATAGCTTTGGCGATCACAAATTAATCAAGATATCGCCCATCCCACCAATTAGCCTCATCCCTAACTACCGTGGCTCGATAACCCATTTTTTCTTTAGACTAAATATTTATTTTTAATTACCTTCCTCTATTTTATGCCAGAACTTTCTATTTTGTGAAGATTGTAATTATAGATGTTAAACTTGGTCTGACCCGATTTTAGTTTGAATTGATTAAATCATGGGTTGAGATTAGATCGAGCACAAGTCAACTTATAGTTCGAAAATACTACAAAAAAATATCATTTTTAATATTTTTCTTTAAAAAATATATATAGTAGGTCGGGACGGTCGGCCTATCCTCCTGGCCTTGGCTGGCTCGGCCCATTTTTAAAGAAATGGCTTGAAAACAGTCACAGAATACTGCAGAGGTGATGAGTTTAGGTTTAGCATTGTCAGACTTTCTTCATAAGTAGAGTATTGATCCTTTCTAAGTCAATAGTTTTTTTTGTCCATGATTTTGCCTAATACTTGCATGTGAGTAGTGAAATTACTCGTAGGAGTGGTTAGAACGGTTTTATATTGAGGTTTAAGTGAAAGGTTTTGGAAACCGGATAATGCTTTTTCTGCTTCAGTGCGAGTAGGAAAATTCTTGCATAAAACCCTCTTTTGCCAGTTATATGAATTACTGCTTGATGCCATTCTTCGTAGATTCCTACCATGATCCATTATAAATGACATATACTTTGGAGTCGCGTTCACGGTGTTTAAGAATGGGTACTACCTTTGTAAGGATAATAGGGTGAGATGATGAATTGGGTAGGTTAGATGGACTGGGTTGGTTTGGTGTTGAAGGTTGCGTAGAGAGAATTGGTTCAGTGGTGATAGTGGTAGGTGCGGTGATATTGATAGGTGCTTCTTGACCTTCGAGAAGAGAGATGGTTGTCGAAGACAGTTGATTTCTTTAGTAAATATATTGGTTTTATGCCGTAGGTTTACTAATTCTGCTTCCTTTATTACTAATATATCCTTCAGCTGTTTAATAGCTACTTCTATTCACGAGTAAGCATACAGTAGTAGGTTGGGATGGTCGGCATATCCTCCTGGCCTGGCTGGCTCGGCCCATTTACATTATATATATTTTGAAAAAAAGTGTCGATGATGGTTTCTTAAAAAAATGGATGAAATAAATAAAAAAGGGAAGTTGGTGAGTAAACAAATTAAGATGCTGACGCTTGTACCATGACATGGGTGAGCTGACTGGACCGTAAGGCAAGCCGAAAAGACAAATCTGAATTATTAATATCTTTTTATATAATATTCTTAATTATAATCTATATATTATGTAGAATTAGTCGAGGGATGATAACCACTTAATTTAAAATAATGTTTTACTTAAAAGTTTTAATATGAAGTCCTTATATTGTTTAATATGTTTGATTTTATTTAAATCTTCAGTATCTAATTGTGAAAAATATCAATTTTCTTTTAGATATAATAAAATAAGGTTTTAACTATTGTTGACTTAGGTAAAAATAAAATATTTCAAAATATCTTTCCATATAAAAATTTTTATTTTCAATATCAAACAATGTTAAAGTGTCTCATAATTTTGTATATAAAAAATTAAAGATTTTATCATTTTTATTTAATTATTTTAACTAACTAAAGTTTTCATTTGGATGTACAGAACTTTGTTTTTATATAATATTATATCTTTTAGTTCTTATATGTTTGAATGATTATCACTATATATTTATAACCTATTTTTCCTTATAGTGACTCGACTCCATTGCCAAATGTCACGCGTTTGCGGCTCTTAATATCTTACTTCTTAAGTGATAAGGACATACCAATAAAAATTAATGCATGAGGTCCGCACTCCTGTACATTGTTTTGTTTTTCTTTTTAAGGGTCGGTATATAGATGTCATATTTGTTTTATATAAAATTTAATTTTAAGAAAACAGAAATTATTGTCAACAATAAAATGAGTCAAACATGGAAAAAAAATCCATAAAACTCGTTGGATATAGTAAATAAACTCATTCTTAGCTAGCCTTCTTTGTAAGTATATGGGGAGAATATATTATAAATAATTATTCTTTCAATAGCTATATGTTTTTTTAGTACAAATAACTATGTAGATATAACTATTTTCATTTTATTTATTTTCTTTTTAAATCTAATTCAGCTTCTCATTCAAAGCATAAAAATTCACGTCTAAATTAAACATTGTTCTTTTTTTTGGATAAATTAAATTAAATATTAAGCATCGTCGTCGCTTTCTTTGAACCGTTGTATTGTCGTAAGTTGTTTCATCATGTCTGATGTTCCAAAGGACAGTACGCCTAAAGTCTATTTTCCTTGTTTTTGATCCATCTTCGCCTTATTATTTGCATCCCTTTGATGTTACCAGTCTGCTACTCACAAAAGTGGTATTAAATGGAGAAAATTATGATTCTTAGGAGGCCAAATTTAAAA
>JANITX010157088.1:0-15416 GCA_027564395.1 Erythroxylum ulei
GAGAACTTTTGCAAGTGTTGCAAAAACACTCCGTCTCTTGTAACCTTTTTCATTTTCATTGAAGCTAGGAGAACCACCTACGTGAGATCCTTGGAGTAGATAGCAATTAAGCTATCGAATCAAGTAAAAACTTTTGCGTGCTCTTTATTCATCTATAAATCTCGAAATCTTGCAAAAGGCAACTCATTTTTCATTAGTGTCTTGCGATAGAAGATAACATAAATAGAAGGAAAATCCTAACATATTATATAATTGTAAATTCTTCACAATTTAAGCTTTACGATTCTTGCAAATTTCTAATAATTAACCTAGTTCAATCTTATTATAGCTGTTAATGCGGACTATAAAGTGAATCAAATACAAGAATCAATCACTCAATAACTCTCCAACATTGATGCTTATATGAAATCAAGATCCTCCAAACTTTATTAAGCAAAAGAGGAAGATACCATCATAACTATAGATGCAAAATAATCTACTGAAAATTATATAAGGCATGTAAAGTTTGAAATTCCACATCTTTTCTACTTTAGAGGAACTTTTCTTATAAACTAACAGCTGAACACCAAAATGCATCTAATCAAATTTTCTTAAGCTAATAAGTTCCCTTAATTCCATAGAGTAATAGTATCGCGAAGAAAGAAAGTGGCCCAAAGATGTATGCATAATAAGGGCATATAAGGCACTCCTTCAAGTTTCACACTAACTTACTTGATATTCACTAGTATTACTTGACATTGTAGGTTGCCCCTAAATAATAGTAGATATGAAAACATAAAAGCGACATTGGCAATCTTAGGTCACTGTGACTAAATTTACGTTTCAAGGGATTGGTTAAATGTTGGGTCCATCTGAATTATTTATAAGCATACAAGTGGGGCATATGCTTTGGTAAAGTGATAGTAACAAAGGCAAAAGATATTGTTCAAGCCCTTAGCTATAGAGAAAGAAATTGAGAAGTAAAATCTTTGATCTTTTGAACATTTAAGGTCCAATAACATCCAACAATTAGTTCAATGCGTAACGGATCCACATAAACTTCATGAGATTTTTAATACCTAGATCTATTATGGTGCCTAGATATACCATTATTCTAGTAGGATTTTCAAAATTTGGTCTTGTTTGTTTGGTAAAATGAATAAAATTCAATCCTTGAATTATCACTCATATCAAGTCTTACATAAGTTTCTGTACCTAATTACTATTTAATCTAATCATAGTGATAATTGGAATTAAGTAATTTACGTCATCCTTATTTTGGTATGAGAATGCAAATTAAACACTTTAAAAAGCAATTTCTCAATTCCATTACAAATCTAAATTTAAAGCAACGCAAGGGTGCAAGTAAAGTAAAATTGAAGAAATTTGTTCCAACTACACAATCTTCAAACCTCTATTGTCAACCGTGCTGACATTTGTCTAAAGAACAAAATTTGACATTTGCGTACTGACTTTCATGTAATTATTAAAACTTAAGCACTACGTAAAGTCTGCTTCTTTATTTTGCCACATGAGTTGGAAAGCTATGCACATAACTCGTGAGGCCAAAAGATGAGAGGACGCCACCATTTGTTGATCAAATAAAGCCACATCTTTTACTTTTGTAATAGCATAAGTTAAACAACTTTGTATGCTAGAATACTGTCAAACAGCGTACAGGATGTGATGCTGGTTATGGAATTGGCTAAATTTTTGTAACGGCACATCCAGAAGTAAAAATGCAGAATAGAGGGTGTGAGGCCGGGTTTAGACTTGGCTAAAGAAAGCCTTGGTAGAATACTGCCAAAACAGGACCTCACGATTGACACAATAAAGTCAGGTGTAAATTATCATTCACTTGGTGAAGATGTTACAACCCAACAATTGCATTGGTTGAAGCACTCTGTGACCAATATGCAAGTTACACCATTTCTCCTACCATCCTTAATTCCTTTGTAATGGGATCTCGTTGCCATAAAATTGTGCCTAACAAAATTATCAATCTCATTCAAAGAAAATTTGAACCAAAGTCTTTGATGATAATATTCTCTGACTCAAGTATTGTAAGAATTATAAACAATTAATATTAATAATTATATTCTTAAAATCGATTTTTATTTTTTACAAAGCTTTATACTCAATGAATTAGATTTTTTTTTTCTCAAGTCCGATCCCTGATGGGATTCCATTTTCCTCCTATATTATACCAATCGGATAGATATTACTTTAATTAATTTAGACGTGATCTTTTATATCCTTATCTATTCACTATTTAAATAAAAGGTCTTACTGTAATTGTTGCCAGATATACATGAAAAATTTAGAGATCTTCAGAAAATCCTCTAAAAAAGATTGATGCAACCAAAGTCAAGGTGAAATGGAATAAAGTTTGCGTGCTTGAATTCTAACCAAAGAACAAACTCTTATTGGGTGAGCAAATATGAAAGTTATTCTCAGATCTAAGAACATTTTTTAAAGCAAATGGAATAAAGCAATTGTTTGTTGATTGAAAACTTTACATATACTAATTAAACTAAAACGATAAAATAATAATTAATTTTTTAAAAATTTAAATTATTTAGTCTCAAGTTGGAATGGCCACTCCCGTCGGCAACTGATTTCCTTCTATCCTTTTCTTTTTCACTCTCTGCCGTGAGCTGAGGGTCGCCGTGGAAGAAATCAACCCATGTGCTAAACCGGCAGATATACTCAATAATGGAGGCACTTCACAGTAATATTATTGAATCAAGACAAGAGCTTATGATCCAACGTTCTGGAGCCGGAACTCCAACTTCGAGAACTGCACATTTTCTAACACCCTCTGCTGGTGGCTCCATTTCCAAACTCCCTTCACTTTCATGCTCCTCTCAACCTTCAATTTTTGCGCTTGCTAAACGGAAATTGAGGGTTTCTTATAGTGGCTGGAGGTGGCCTACAAAGAGATGGAAGACATGGGTTACAAAGATGGCTCCTTTACATGCTACTACCTGGAAGAACGCTGGTATCTACGAAGCCATATTGAATTCAATGTATACAATCGTTAGAGACGACAACTTGATTCTTGAACTTGCAGAAAGATGGTGCCCCGAGACCAATTCTTTCATTTTTCCTTGGGGTGAAGCTACGGTTACGTTAGAGGATGTGATGATCACGGGATACTCTGTATTAGGTGTCCCCGTTTTCCATTCTCTTGAAAACAAGGAACTTAGGCGGATTGAGTTGGAGTTAAAAGAAGCAAAGAAAGAATTTGTGAAAAGTACACATCGCAAAGCAAGCCAGAGTTTGTGGATGCAAAAATTTATGGACTCAGGTAGCGAAATAGAGCATGAAGCTTTCATTGCCTATTGGTTGTCAAGATTTGTTTTGCCCTTTTCTTCCGAAATAGTCTCCAGTCATGTTTTTCCTATTGCAATTTGTCTTGCTAGAGGTACTAGAGTGGCACTTGCACCTGCTGTTCTTGCGAGCATTTACAGAGACTTGAGCTTGTTGAAAGAAAATCTTGTTTCTTTATGCACGTTAGAGACGAACGAAAGTGAGAAGGAGACTCATAGTAATGTGATTGAACTTAAAATCATGTCTGCGTTTCAATTGGTTCAGGTTTGGAGTTGGGAGAGATTTCTGGAATTGAGGCCAAAGCGGAAACTTATTCAAAATGGTAAGCCGAGGTCAGCTCAGTGGGACAACTCGAGAAGCAGAGTAGAGGATGCGAGGCTACCTTTAGACTCAGCTAAAGACCGCTTTGTATGGCGGCCTTATGCTACGCGTGTGCCAAACTGGACTTTCCCTATGTTTTATGCTGACAAGGAAACGTGGTTGTTGGTAGATTCAGAATTAGACTCAGAGTTATTATCATTCATTCAATGTTTGAAGGTTTCTGAGCTGGTCGGACTTGATTGCATAGGACAGTATCTTCCACACAGAGTTGCAATGCAGTTCGGATTTGATCAAGACGTGCCGGGTGAGGTTGCTCGATATAACACGAGTCCTGAGATTTCTTGGGGATATTATAACAGGCCAGTGATCCATGACAAGTTCTACATTCCATCTCGGCTTTCTGAGGGAGAGGTTACAATCCAGTACTTGGAATGGTGGCAGCAATCAGCACCCAATCAGCAAAGGACGAAGAGTTCTAGAATTCAGGCAACTCTGGAGAATTGGATGCTACCAATGAAGAAGAATGATGATTTATCTATAGCCAATCGCGGAGATATGAGAAATGGTGGTGATGGCTCCATCAATAATGAATTCACTATAAAAGGATCTACTAACTGCTTGAAAAGGAAGATAGGAGACGTGGCTTCTCCTTCTCCTTCAAAGTCGGCAAGAACTTTAGGCCTAGGAGCCTATGTAAAGAAAATTAACAGTAGTCTGGTTCCTCCAGGATTTCCTCCCAAATGTAAGGCTGCAGCAAGTGATTTTGTTGAGGAAGGCAAAATGAATGTTGCTCAGATGTTCCAATATGGAGACATTAAACGTGATAATGAGAATAGGCAATGTAGTGATGACCAGAGTTTCTCAGGTGAATTTCCAAGTTCATCTTCTATAGCATTTAAGGAAACTACTAAGCAGAATGCTGATGGGAGCAAGTCAACTACAGTAGCAAATAATGTGGCAATAAAGCGTTGGGATCCATCAGTAATACTGGTGAAAGAGGCAACACAAAGTACACGGAATGGTGATGGTGATGATAAATGCAGTCAGCCAGGTCAATCTCGTTCTCGGACATCTAAAACTGGACGTAAAAAGGATTTAAACAATTTGGAGCCATTTGCAATTCAGGGAAAACAGATTAACCTTGGTGAAAGTGCAGTACCAGAGGAAGCTGTTGAAGATGCAAATGATTGTACTGAAGATATTCTAGCTTCTAGTGCGCATGGCATCAATGAAAACATAGGAGGAAGAAGTGGCTACTTAATTGAGAAACCATGGCTAAGACTTGAAGTCCTGATTGAGAGACTTGAGAAGCTATCTTCTAGTTTGAAAGCAGAAAAATTTGATCAAACTGACCAGTCTAGTTGCTAGGAATAATAATACTTATTGGTTTTCACATAGTAAATTACATGGTCTAATTAAAACAATGTTAGCACGTTCATCAATAACCTGATTGAATCTAGATGAGTTTGTTGTCCTAACTCCTACCTTTTCTCGTCTTTCCTAAATCTGCATCAGATGTCAGTTTCAAGTTAGTTATTGCCGTGTATTGCATTACTAAATTCCCTTATTGTGATAAGAGGAAGCAATGGTCGAACCACTTGAACCTTTTCTGCCCGGTACCAAGAGTTGGACACTACGGTAAACCAGAAAGCACGGATAGGATCAAATCTAAATTTTGGCTACACATGCGTCCTCTAATTTTTCACCAATTTCCATCATATCCCACATCATTGTTCTGATTTTGGCATAAGTATGAATACTTTAAAGCGTCTGAAGAAGTTTTCTCCATAAATTTCATTTCATAGATGTGTTCATTCCATTTCACAAGCAGCTTAGCGCATCCCAATTGAGTTTATCGAACTTTTAGATGCAAGCTTGAATTTACTATTGGTGTGTATTTCTGGAACCTGCCTTATTACGAGATCAAACTTGTCGCTGAGATGAGCTTTATCTGATACGTTTGCGATACAGTAAGGCAGTAATGCTAAGCTACTGGATTTGTTTATGGGATCATTATGGAAAAAAGTTATCACAAAGTTAATAGAAAGCTACTAATAACTATTTCTGGCATCTAAGCCTTTACATTATATTTCAAGAAAAGGAGGTTCCCAAAACATAAAAACCTTCAACTTGGTACTAGCCAGGTGGTGGGTGTCTGAAAACACACTCAATAGATTCTTGACTAGCAGCATAGTTGATCAAGCTTAGTATTCATAATTATATAACTGATTTTGTGTTCTCAAAGCCTATCCTTCAATATTACAGATAAGGGAACTAAGAGTTTCTGAGATTAGTAAATTTTTCCTCTCAATGCAAATCAAAGCCTATACAGTATCAAAGTTGCAATACTGCTATAAACAAGCAACAACAAGATTTTCGATAACAAGAACAATTGCTTCTACGAGTGCTACTATTTCTTCACGTTTTGTAACATGCAGTGAAGAAAATTAAGCCAGCTGTATGAGATATATGCAACCCGGAAGAAACAAATAACTTGTTCAAACAGGCAATCTTACTTGATTTTCATGTTTATAAGTAATTTTGCATAGATCTGATATGTAATCTCACTTGATTTTCATGCAGTGGAAAACTAGCAATCTCACTTGATTATCATGTTTATAAGTAATTCTGAACACAAAAAGCAATGGTGGATCCTTTTATTTGAAATCTAAAGCAGGATCAAAGGTCGTAACTTAAAACATGCATCTCTGCCTAGGCTGTTAAACCCCTGAAACAAGGTGATCTACATCAAATGCTTGCTTGTGCATAAATCCATCACTGACTTGATTCCATCACCAGGATGCTTTCTTTACACCATTTAGCATTCCATTTGATGCCAGAGTACGAAAAACAATTCGAGACATCCTGAAAAACTGGTAGACACCACGAGGACGACCGGTGAAGATACATCTGTTTCTCACCCTAGTAAAGGAACTGTTTCTTGGCAACTTAGAAAGCTTGTAGAAAGCATTCTCTCTAACCTCATTAGGAAGTGTTGGATCTCTAACAAGGGCCTTATAAAGCTTTCGCCTCAACTCAAATTTTTCCGCAAGTTCACGACGATGGTTGTCCTTTATACACCTATTCTCCTCATTAATAGCAGTCATCTTCTCAAGGAACGACATTTTCAACTTCCTCCTAAATAACAAAAATCAAACCCCATAGCGCAAACATCAATCCGAGTGTGTTCTTAATGGCTAAAATAGGAAAGACATGAACTTTAACAAAAACCCATCAATATTTTGCTAAGTTACTTACAGGGTTCAATAGAGCGCAAAAGTAGATTTAGTTTCAGTAACGAAACGTACACATAACAAAGCGCATGAATAAGAAAAACCTAAAAGACTTTAATTTGAATAAGAGAAAATGGAGTCAGTAAAATTGTACCTGAGTAGTCAGACCTTCAAGTCTTATGACCGTGCAAGGGCAGGGTGGCCGGAGAACAGACACGATAAGGTTTCTCAATAGAGGCTTTAAACTACTAGCGGCTGGTTGAGGCAAGTGTTGTGTTGTGTTGTGACTTGTGAGGGAATAGGTAACTGTCCTAGAAACAATTATGAAAATTGAAACCCTTCTTGATAAATATCTTTAATACTAACCCCTTATTTGCAATTTTACCAAAAATGAAAATTCGAGACAAGCACACAGATCGGCTCACGGCGAGTTTTGATGCGTCTAAAGATTGAGTTTAGTTCTGGTGTTTTATTGTGTCCAATAAATCTCAACTATTTATTTATGTAGGTCTCATATAGGTTCAAAAAAATTGTTAAAATTTCATGAGAGAGAATAAGACATAGTAATATTGGACAGAATCTTGTCTCCTTAAGATTAAAGAAGGTCTACACCTACGATGTGATGCACTATAATGACGTAAATACCCTCATTTTGCTACGCTATTCCTTTAAAACAGTTAGGGGCGTTAAGGGAAAATAAAAAAAGAAAACCGTTGAATACGAAACTATTATAAACTTGGTATCCTTGTGTTCGTTGGAAAATGTTTTAGGCAGGCTATATATTCGTGTAACGGAGTGAAGGTTTGGTGATAGAAAGAAACGGGAGGAGGGTGGGATCATGTTTTGTTTGAAAATGATGATAGTTTGGGTGAAGAGGTTAAGTAGCGCATTTGGAGCTTCTTTTCTATGGCTGGTTTGCTTGATTTATTTTACTCAGGTTCGCATCACTCGTCTCGCTTTATGAATGCTTTGTTCCTTGTTGATATAAATATGTGGGGTCTTTTTTATTTTTGGGGATTGTGAAAAACTTTTATAGGTTGGTGCTGTGAATGAAGAGAGAAGGGTTGTCAAATTTGATTCTTTTTCTTCTTGTTTTCTTCTTTGTTCTTGTATTACATGAGATGAGAAAGAGAATAGACATGGAGATGATGAGTTTCTTTTCTTGTTATTGGTTTCCGGTTTTGTTAGGATTCCTGACTTTCTTTATTCTGTAAAGTTTTCGTTGTTTCAGTTTTCTAGTTGATGGAGATATTAACTGCGACGTGCAATTTTGAGGGCTTGTAATGCTTTTGAATTTCGGTATCAATACATTGATGTATCTTATTTCTACAAGCTTAACACGAGTGCAGGGTTTCAGATCATTTGTTTGGACCGCGGTTTCGTATCATTTGAAGGACACGCTTAAGATGTCACCCTCATCCGCTCAATTCGTGTCTTCGGTAGCGTTTTTCCCTTGGAGCATAAAACCAGTATACGGGTATATATCATCTTTCCTGTATTTATGGTGTGAGTTTTCGGTAATTTATGCTACTGTTGCTGCGTTCATATCTATGAAACCAAAATAATAGCAAGTATTTTTTGTTTGGGACAAATTTTGCAATCTCATTGCATGTTGTTCTGAATACGAACTTTAGAAGTTTAGCTTCACTGAATTGTCAATGCTTCGCTTCATTTTTTCTTTCGGAAATAGAATTTGAGAAATTAGAATGGCCGATTTCCTGATATCATGTCTGGAGTCATTCATCAAGTCTGTCAATTGTCTAAGCATTGCTATTTTTGTTGTGTTATGATATAATTGTAAAGACTGAACAATCTGGGGCACCAGTGTTATTGCTGCCCTAAATGGAAAGTTATTTCATCTATCTATCTTCTACACTTGATGAAAAAGCTATGTTACACTTCTATCCATCAGATTATGAATTTGTCTTTGCTATGCAGGATTCTATCTGATTGCATCCCCATTAAGGGAAAAAGAAGGATACCATACTTAGTACTTGCAACGCTGCTCTCACTTGTGCCATGGCCTATTCTAGGGCTGAATGATTCATTGAGGAATTCCAGGTGGCACCTTATTATCTTCTTGATAGCACAAAACCTAGGCTCTGCTATGGCAAATGTTGTGGTTGATGCAATGATTGCTGAGGCAGTGAGGTTTGAACGGTGCGTAATACATTTTTATGTCTGTGAAAGAAAATTGAAGTTGTGAAAGAGCCTCCTTGGTGTGCTGAGTTGTTGGCTTAATATAGACTTTTTGGAATGCAACAACACCAGTTGTTCATGTGTTTTAAGTTGGTTTCTATAATTTTCCTCCTTAGTATATTACAGTTCTAAGAAGCTAGTCACTAGTATAGATATAAATGGGTCTATTTTATGTTTTAGGATTTTGGTGTTTCTGTTGATAATTATATCGATTTATGTGAATTAAGCATTTAAAAGATTCTCCTTACATAGATTACATATGTTTGATCATTAAACAGGTCCTCATTTGCTGGAGACCTCCAGTCAGTATCTTGGGTGTCAATGGCCATTGGTGGAATATGTGGCAGCTTGCTAGGAGGATATGCATTGAACAATCTAGAGGTAAATAACATTTTCCTTCTTTTCTCTGTACTGCCAACCATACAGTTATTATCATGTACTCCGGTTGAGGAGAATTCTATAGGCTGTAAAGCTTTGCCAGAGTTTGCTGATTTAAATAGCTCCCCTTTCATGAATGGGAATGGCATTAAGTTGGATGAAGACAATTTCTTCAAAAAGAAGTCCAATAAGAGTGCTTCAAGAAGAAAGAAGGGACAAAAGAATGGAAATGGGAGGGCAGTTCTACATACAACATCCCAGGTTTATGAGAAAAGTAATTCATTACCAGTTAATTGGTTCCACTCTGTCAAGATAACCACATATAGTTTGTTGCGTGCTTTTAGGCAGCCAATTATTTTGAGGTAACTATGCATCCTTTTGGTGCTTAGCTTGTAGCTTTTGCTTTTAACAATTGATGGCCATAGGTAAAGTTCCCAGTTTAAATGCTTTAGTTGTTAGTGTTTATTGTTATGCATGATATCGACTGCTCCAGAGTCTGAGGAGAAGGCAGTTCTTTTTCAAATCTTTCAGCACATTATCTCTACATGCAATTTCATTTTCTAATCACTTTTCTATTCCTTTGATCTTGGGAAGACCAGACTAATGGCTTGGTTTTTCCTAGCACACATCACTGTTCCAAACATCTCAACAGTAATGTTCTATTACCAGACGGAGTTCTTGAACTTGGACGCATCATTTTTGGGGACGGCACGCGTTGTAGGATGGCTAGGCCTCATGATGGGAACCTTCATTTACAATCAACACTTCAAGACTTTGAAGCTACGGAAGATTCTCCTGTAAGTAACAAGGTTATAAACACACTCCTGAGAGAATGTCTTTTGAAATTTGATCCTCTTGATGTTGTTTTGCTAGTCCAGTATACACAATGCAGGTGGGCACATACTGGGCTTGCTTTCTTGAGCCTCCTAGATATGGCTTTAGTGTCTCGGATGAGTGCCAGATATGGAATTTCAGATAGGAACATGGTCCTCTTTGGATCTGCCCTTTCTGACGCAATCAATCAATTCAAGTACGTGGATATTGCCCTTCAATCTTGATCTTCTTCTGATTAAAATATGTGTTAGAAATTATGGGATCATGAGCATACTTGAGCCTATGTCCTTATTTGTGTTCTGTCACATCTGCCTCTGCATGGACCTTTTGCATTAATTCTTTAAGATGAATATGAACATCAATTAATAACTACTGACATCTATTGTGGACCTGTGGTGTATTACTATTCATGCTCTTCACTTGCAGGTTCATGCCATTCCTGATCTTGTCTGGACAGTTATGCCCACCAGGAATCGAAGGAACTCTATTTGCTCTATTCATGTCAATAAACAATTTTGGTTCCACAGTGGCATCATTTGTTGGTGCCGGTTTGGCTTCAATTTTGAACCTATCATCAGGATCCTTTTACAACCTGCTTCTGGGCATCTCCATTCAAGTTTTGTGCACTTTAATTCCCATTGCTTTCCTATTTCTGATACCAAAAGAAGCAACAGGAATATCTACATAGTTGGCATTCAAAGGTTGACAATTAAGGAAGAAGTTGAAATTTTTGTTGTTATAAACATTCAAATTAAAGGAACTTAGAACAGGTTCTGATATGTTGTCTTTTAGAACATTGGACTGGCAATTTGCCCATTTAGAAGACATTGTACGGTAAATTTTGGTTTCACAGTTCAGTTAGGGGGGGGCTTGTGGGGGTGGAAAAAAAGGCAGATAAGTTTTGAAATTCTTTAGTATTCTTAGGAAAGAACTCATATTGATAAAAAGTCATGTATTATTTTAAGGTCTTATATCCAACAGAAGCTCCATATTCACACCATACAAAAGTTGATCAATTTGGAGGCGGGCGTCAAGATGGGTCTCAGGCTTGCCCTCGACCATACTTCTATATACGAGTCTGGTTATGTGAACATATTCAAGACAAAGTGATATTCTTTTTCTTTCATTATAACAAACAAAACAATGTTTACGTTTGACAACTGCTGATTGCCTTTGGATTTGTCATCTGTGCTTTATTTATCCCAATTCAGAATTTGCAGGATTATATGAATTGTGTGTCATACCTGTAATGCTAATAAGAGCAACCAAAAAGCAGAGTCAGGGAAGCAACTTCATATCAGAGCCAGGTTTCGATCTTGGGACCTGTGGGTTATGGGCCCACCACGCTTCCGCTGCGCCACTCTAATTGTGTTAAGTTCGTACGAACATCAGCTCCTTACCCTAGTTGTTGCGGCTGCTGCTGCTGTCATGGTTTGTTTTAACCCCTTAAACAATGTATGCGACTGTTGATTGGTGTGTGTGTGATAGGGTTTCATTATTGATTTTGAAACTGCTAAGTTCTTTCCTTTATATTTTGTTTTGAGGTTTTGGGCTGAGGTCTAAAGGTTACATGGCCAGTTGATAACTGCGACGTTATTAGACGATGGAGCTTGGAATGTCTAGAAGGGTTCTATAGCAATTTGATAATCGTAACACGTCAAATTTTGGATTTTCTGAATAATCATTCCAAGAATTGTTCTTTTGATGAATAATGAATATCAAAGCTTTATGAAGTTGGCCATTAGTGTTTCCTTACGAACAATGTTGTGTTCAGGAAGTGATAATTGATGCTCTGGATTGGAACTTTTTGTTCCAAAGATGAGATAATGGGGTATTCCAAGGATTGACCACAGTACGTTATAGGGATCCATGTTATTTCATGGATGAAGAACTTGATTAATTTTTTTTATCAGAAAGATGAATACAAGAAACCTTAATTTACTAGTCGGGGGACGGACACTCCCGAGATATCCTCTAACAGGATAGACAGACAACCCACAGGCGGGTTTTGAAACAAATGGATGTCAAGTTCAAGAGAACTGACGTAGTTAGCTAGTCAATCTGCATCTCTATTAGCCTGACGGTATACATGTCTAGCTTTCACGATCCATTCTCTGGCTATTAAGTTATGAATACCCAGGATCAGAGAATTATACTGAACTTGATGATTAGCAGAGGATGATAAGATGTTGATAACTATCAACGAGTCCATATCTAATTATACTTTCCTATACCCAAGATTCCATGCGAGTTGTAGTCCTGTGAATACTCCCCATAGTTCAGCGCAGACCGCGGTGCAGAAGCCTATGTTATGCGCAAAGCCACCTAACCAATTTCTCGTACTGTCTCAAAGTATTCCTCCTGCTGAAGCCCGCGAGGAAGAAGCTTTATACACATTATCTGTATTAAGTCTTATCCATTCATGTGGAGGATTTCTCCAATTAACAAGGGTCTCTACCCACATCCTTGGGTGCCACAAGGCTCTTCCGACCAATTCCTTAGGTTGTTTGATCAATCCTACGTATTCAAACACTATCTGATGGGGATTTGTTGGCCATGTGAAATAGGAGTCAAAAATGTTTTTGTTTCTCCAAAACCATAAAAACAAACAAGCCGTACCAAATATTGTCGACCAAAGAACTCCTTGTATCTGCATAATTTGTTTCAAATTATCTGATGTCCATCTATTTATATCCACGCTGAAAAATTCGTCGAAAATGACTAAGTTGGGGAATCCTCTCCAGAAATTACGAGCTTTGCATCCGTCCCGGATTACCTGCAACAGAGTTTCAGTTTCACCACAGAACTGACAGGAAGGGTCTGGGGTTAGTTGTCTGATGTATCTTTGATGGTTAATGAGGAGCCTTCCATGAGCCATTAGCCACATAAAAGCTTTGATCCTTTGCGATCCCTCCCATTTCCATATTTTTTCCCAGTCTCCTGCTCTACTATTGTCATCCTGTCCATCTATCAACTTGTATGTGGAAGTAGTGGAAAAGAGCCCATTTTGAGAAGCTCCCCAAACCAATCGATCAGGGCCCAAATGGGTGCTTGGAGGTAGTGTTCTTGTTATTGCCATGCAAACTGATGTCGAGAGAATTGATTGAAATAAGTCCTAGCGCCATCCTCCATTATTATCCACAAACAATTTGACTAGTAGGTTGAACAAATGACTCGGAATAGGTTGCATCACTCGTTGCCTAAGTGGTCCAAGATCATGCACCCAAGCATCTTCCCAGAATTTAGTAGTTTCTCCATTACCTACCACCCATTTTATTCCACAGAGCACATGTGCCCATACCGTAGCGTTCCCTCACCATACCATGGATTCTTCAGTGTGCGAAATTGAAGTTGGTAAATTGTTTCTATCAAACTTATATTTGTCACTGAGCACTCTTACCCATAGCGCGTCAGGTTTTTTTGATTAGAAACCATCCGAGTTTTGACAGTAGAGCATTGTTATTCTCGCAAAGTTTCCTTAGACCCAACCCACCTGATGATTTCGGCTTGCACACCTATGCCCAGCTTACCAAGCTTGTCTTATTATGCTCCTTTGTTGCTCCCCACAAAAACGTACAAGTAATCTTCTCCAAATCATCGCATAACTGACGAGGGAGCCGCACTACGTGCATCGTATAGAGGGGAAGAGTTGATATCACCGATTGTATTAAGGTGATCCTACCAACGAGTGAGAGTTGTTTTCCACTCCACCCATTGAGCCTCTTCTGCACAGTATCAATAATATACTAGTAAGACCGTCTAGAGGTTCGCCGTGAATAATCGATACCTCGAGATATTTTCCCAGATTGTGTGTATGTTGGAACCCTAACTTTCGACTGATCGCAAAAGCCAAGGGGCGGGAGATATTCTTGGAACAAAAACAATGCGTCTTGGCTTTAGTCACTTTTTGGCCAGAAACTAAACAAATTTATCCAAGATAGCTTGAATATTCATCACCTGATCATCCTGTATCGTTGCAGATAAAATGAGATCATCCACGAAGAATAGATGTGATAAAGCAGGACCTCGTCGGCTCAATTTGATCAGGTTCCAGTGGCCTTTGGCTACTGCATGATTAATCATGCACCCCTGTCTCTCGAGACACAGTACAAAGATATATGGCGATAGTGGACGTCCCTGAAGAATTCCCCGAGTAGGTTTAAATTCCTCAGATAGCTCGCCTTCCCAACTAACTTGCATGGAAACTGTGGTGATACATTTTAATATGGGACTGACGAGTGTCTCGGGTATACCTGTAAGCTCTAGCGTTTCCTGTATAAACTCCCAGTTCAGTCGGTCATATGCTTTTTCAAGATCGACTTTGATGGTGAGGTAATCGGATTTTCCTTTCTTTTTTCTCATAAAGTGGATCACTTCTTGCACTATGATGATGTTGTCTGTGATTAGTTGATTTGGGACGAAACTACATTGGTTGGGGGCTACTAGGTCAATTAAATATGGTTGTATCCTATGGACCACTACCTTCGCAATGGCTTTATATATGGCCGAGCAGAGGCTGATGGGTCGAAGTTGTATGATGGACGTAGGCAAGGAAAGTTTGGGGATTAGTATAAGTATAGTTTTATTTATCTTCGCTTCCCATGCTTTAAGTCTGAATACTCTTTGGATATAGTCGACTACGGAGTTACCAACGATGTACCATTGTTTTTGAAAAAATATTGCGTCAAACCCGTCAATTCCAGGTGCTTTATTTGCTTCTCTATCAAAGATTGCTTTCTTCACTTCTGTCGCCTGTGGCGGAGCCCCCATACATATTTTGGCTGTAGAATGAAGTGCAGGAAACGTCCCCCTAGTCTGAATACTTACCACTCTACTATCCTCACAAGTGTATAATTGTTCCATATAGTTTTTAGCCAACCTCCTAAACGCTACAGGTTTCGAGATCAGGTGTCCTTCCTCATCCCTCAGAGTGTTGACTTTTGTTTGTCGCCTTTTAGCTTTGATCGTGAAATGATAATACTTCATATTCCTACTCTGCAAGATAGCCATTGAGATCTAGATTGTTTGTTGGAACCCGATCTCGGAACCGGATCCCAACCGAAAAAGCGGAAACAAAAGCAAACCAAAGAACGAAGACAAAGCGAAGCGGAAGGAATCAAACGGATATGAAACGCGGAA
>JANITX010157097.1:0-15414 GCA_027564395.1 Erythroxylum ulei
TATATTTTTCCAGTAGTAATTCTAGGTACTATTGCATGTAATGTAGGATTAGCGGTTCTAGAACCATCAATGATTGGTGAACCCGCAGATCCATTTGCAACTCCTTTGGAAATATTGCCTGAATGGTATTTCTTTCCCGTATTTCAAATACTTCGTACAGTACCCAATAAGTTATTGGGTGTTCTTTTAATGGTTTCAGTACCTGCGGGATTATTAACAGTACCCTTTTTGGAGAATGTTAATAAATTCCAAAATCCATTTCGGCGTCCAGTTGCGACAACTGTCTTTTTGATTGGTACTGTAGTAGCCCTTTGGTTAGGTATTGGAGCAACATTACCTATTGATAAATCCTTAACTTTAGGTCTTTTTCAAATTGATTCGATTGTAAAATCAAATATTACGACGGTGTATCTAGGGAATAGTCGCTTCAAAGTGAATTATCCCTAGATAACATCTATTTAATTAAATTATTGATTTATTTTGTGAATATCAATATTGTGGTAAAAATTCAAAATTGATTTTCATCTTCTTTAGAAAAAAAAAAGACGAAAATCAATATAAATCCAATGGATTTAGAATGAATTCTTTGGTAAATCAATTGCAAAATGCTTTTCTGTTTCTAGAATGCCTAATATATGTTTTATATCTTCTATGCGAAAATGTTCAATTTTCATAAGGTCTTCTTGACTGGTATTCAAAAGGTCTGACAATGTATGTATATTGGACCTTTTTAGGCAATTATAGATCTTAGGAGTCAATTCTGATTGGTCAATAAAAATATATTTCAATACTATTTGTTTTTGATTTTTCCTTAGTTTCGCCAATCTATCATGAACAGTAAAAAGGGGTAAAGTAACCTTGTGTTGATTTTTTTCTAAATGTAAATCTTCTTCTTCTGCATGCAGAAAAGGAATAAATAAATCAATCAAATTTCGGGAGGCTTCATGAAGTGCTTCTTTAGGAGTTAAACTTCCATTTGTCCATATTTCAAGAAAAAGTATTTCTTGCTTTTCATTCCCATTTCCATAAGAATGAACACTATGATTCGCATTTCGAACAGGCATGAATACAGCATCTATGGGGTAGCCTCCGTCTTGAAAGTTATTTGGTGGTTTTACACGATAGCCGCGATTCCTCTCGATTTGTAATTCAATAGCCAAATTTAGTGGTTCCGTTAGGCTAGCTATATGCTGTGTATTATCAATAATTTCCACAGAACGCGGTAAGATGATATCTTGAGAAGTTACATATCCAGGACCTTTGACACAAATAGACGCGTCATGAATTCCATACAAATTACTTCTCAATACAATTTCTTTCAAATTCATTAAAATTTCATGTACTGATTCTTGAATACCTGGTATAGTAGAAAATTCGTGTGCTATTTTCTCAGATTTTGCACGTGTGATACATGTTCCTTCTATTTCTCCAAGCAAAGCTCTTCGCATCGCAATGCCGATTGTGTCGGCTTGACCTTTCATAAGTGGAGACAGAATAAAGCGTCCATAATAAAGACGCTTACTGTCTGCTCTTGATTCAACACACTTCCACTGTAGTGTCCGAGTAGATATTGTTACTTTCTCTCGAACCATAATAATATTTGATCAAATCATTGAATTATTTCTTTCTCTTGAAATTTCTTCAATTTCTATTTTTACACTCGTCTTTTTTTAGGGGGTCTGCAGCCATTGTGTGGCATAGGGGTTACATCCCGGACGAAATTTAATAGTATACCACTTCTACGAATAGCTCTTAATGCCGCATCTCTTCCGAGACCAGGACCTTTTATCATGACTTCTGCTCGTTGCATACCTTGATCCACTACTGTCCGAATAACATTTCCTGCTGCGGTTTGAGCCGAAAAAGGTGTCCCTCTTCTCTTATTAAAGCCGGTGGTGATCTCACTTTCGAAAGAGAGTCCCGACGTGGTCCAGGTATAGTTGCTCCACTCGGGCAAGGAAGTACGGTGAAGATATGTGAGAACCTTATAAGTAGAATAGTCAACTCCTAAATCTGTGTCTTCTGGACCTGAGCATGTTTTTCATAGTTGATGCTCTGCTTGGGGAGAAAGAGATGTTAGGTGGGTAGCTTTCTTGGCCCAGGCAAGAGTTGCATGTGGTCGGTCGTCAGATGCCACCGGTTCATCATTCAGACAGATGCGCGATATGTGAGATAGAATGCCCGCCTTTATACAATCCATTTTTGCTTGCCTCTCACCAAAGGAAGAAAAGCCTTGCGCTGAGAAAGCCAAAGCTTACCTTCTTGAAAAGGTCTTCCCCGCCTCTACCGACAGAACCGCTTGAAAGACCGTTTCAAGCCCTTGCCTCTCCCACTGGGTTTTGGATAAAGAACAAGCCCTCTGTCACATGTTCCGTACTAAGGGGTCGACCGCCTCTCTGTCCTTCTTAGATGGTATCCTCTCTGTCCTTCCCCTTTCTTTCCCGGACTCGAGAACCCTTGAAGCGCACTGGAAGCATCTCAAGGAAAAGAGAGAAGTCAAATATCGTAGGCTTTAGATAAGATTCCCTAGTAGATAGCTAGGCTAAGAGAGTGCTCCGGAAGAGCTAATATTCAAAATTCCCTTTCTTTCACCGAGATAGATGGTGGGTCTAAGGAAGAGAAGACTGCTGTCGGTCCTTGCTTCTTACCTCTTATTTTTGTCGGATAATAATCACTTTCTCTTTCTTATCATTATCAAAGACCATCTCTGGTTCTTGGAGTGGGAGTAGGGTCTATGTTGAACATATTCCTCCACCTGCTAACAAAACCCTGTCAACGAGAGAAGAGGATTTCCCACCTTATCTTGCAGGTGACGAGCTTGACTAATAGAGGCTAAAGTAATTTCGTATATGATCAATGGGGGAGCGAACGGGATTAATTGGGTTGGTCTTTCCCTCATTTAGTTTAGGGACACGGGTTCGATTTCTAAACGTGCATCAACTGGAACAGTCGCTCTTCTTCCTTTGGTCGAGTGAGATTGAGCTTCTTTACTTGATTCAGTATCACTGGATTGTCTTTTCCCTTGATCTTGCTTGCTTAGAACCTTTCATCTCCACCTAAAGATAGCCAAAACTAAGGGCGTTAAGCACTACTTGCTTGTTAAAGGATTTCTAGTAGCTAACCGTAGACGCTAACTCGTATGCCGTTTCCTAGCCCTTTGTTCATCGATAGCGGGATCTCTTCGTTCAGGTGATGGTTCTCACTGGCAGTCTGCCTGACTCTATAGATAGGTTAGGGAGAGCCAAAAAACCTTCTTTCTCAAGTAAGGATGGCTTAAAGCACCTTTGGGCAGCAGTCCAACTACTGACTATGGTTTTCTTCCTTAAAGACGGAGAAGATAAGGTTTTATCCAAAGCACAAAATAAAAGGTTTAAGCATTCCAGGTACTCAGTTCCTTAACTAACAGCGGAAATGCGACAGTTAGAAAGAAAGACCATAGATTAGGGCCCCAGAAAGTGACCACAATGACTTGTAATCCAGGATCAACAGATTCACAAGAAAGACAGAAAGATTATGGTAATATTCTACTCTTGACTTACCTTAGTGTACCCAAACGTATCCATGACTTTCCCGAGTCCCACCGGTCTCCGAGCCTTTGGGGGCTCCCCTCTACTATCTCAAGTAGATCGTTTGTTAGTCTATTCTCTTATTAGGAAGATGAACCTATTGAGCTATATACTCCACTTGAAATACTTGAACTTGACTATTGAGGTTTTCGCTATATGTACTTTTTGGGGACACCTTCTCTCGGGAGACATGGCTTCAATTCAATCATTCTCTCCGGCTTTTTAGATAGTCCTTTGATAGAGCAGCCTGTAAGGAAAGAATCTTGTACCTGCGGGAAGCGCATCTCAAATATCAAGCACGCATGCGACAGGCATCTCTTGAGTTTCCCTAGCTCGGCAATGAGTACCCTATCTTCCTGAGTACGCATCGGAAGGGAATCTCTTTTGTTGCCTAGCTTGGCCCTTCCTTTTGCAACCAGTGGCATCACATCTCGCATATCACCTCTATCGATAGCGTAATATAGCCGGTCGGTAGATAATTCATCTTCGTTTGGATAGCAGTACGGTACATGCATCAAGATCTGGCCCTGCCCCAAGGTAGGTAGGTTTATCCTCACTCGATCGACTCCGGCTATGGTGTGATTCCTGGCATATGTACACCATAGTTGCTAAGGCAACCCCGTCCCAGCTCGCATTGTATTTGAAGTTGAGGATTTGATCGATGCAATTGAGTCTGGAGTCTTCTTTACAGTTTTGTAAATAAATTCTCTTGTTTTTGTTCATGCTTGGTGCCGGGTTGGATGCAGCACCACCTCTTTAAGTCTCACCTCTTTGAGGTGTGTGCGATACCAAGATTCAATCTTCCCACTTTTCTCTCTGCTAATGAGAATATCACTTTCAATGGGTTCTGCTTTCAGAACTTTCAATGGGTGATGGCTCGACTAAGTCTTCCTAACCCCCAGTTTCAGTTTAGGAGATACGTAATGGAATGGGTCGCTCCGAGCAGCTCTAACATTGCACCTCCTAAGATTGATCCCGGAAGGCGAGCAATTGACCTTGGCTGCAGTTGCTGTTAGAGCGGCGTTCTTTGTTGTTGTTGCTGTCAGTTTCATTGTTTCGATGTCTGAAGTAGGTCTTGTTATCAGTTCTGGAATCTTAAAAAAAGTATGGATTTCCGACTCACAAAAGAGTTGGTTTTCTATATGTATTTGGGTGTATCTGTAGCTAGGTCGCTTTGCTTCATCGACAGCCTGTAGCTAGGCTCAGTAAGCTAGCGCTTCATCGACAGCACAGAGAAGAGAAGAATTGAATCCGATTCATTCAATCTTACCCCTTTCTCTCTATCTAGCTGTGAGCCAGGTTTTGAAATATCTGGTTCGAAAGGACCAGGAAGGGGGCTAAGTAAACATCTTGAAAAGAAGGAAGGAAGGCGGTCTTTCTTTCTTTGTGGAAGGGAAGCTTGACTAAAAAGATGCTTAGTGGGGCAAAGAGATTCGAAGGTTCAGAGATGGACTAGAGTTAATAATAGGCCGATAAAGATTCACCTTTTTATTTGAGCCTAACTATCTATATATAAGGGGGAGCACAGATAGATTTAGGAAATGCTTGATCTGACCATAAAATAGGAATAGGTAAGGTAAAAAAGCGGAAGTGGAGCGAAATGCTTCCCTTGAAAGAAGCACAAGCGAAACGATACCTAGATCCGGCTGGGAAACTACAATGTTGCTTAGGTTACATTGGCAATAAGTACTTCGACCATTTGATTCTATTTTCTTCTCTATGGGCTTGAGTGCCTTCCCGTTCGCTTAGCTCTTTCGTCCCTTCCTTTGTCTATGGTTACCCGGAAAAAGTACCAAGTTAAGTTGACCTAGAATCGGTGTACCAAGTAAAGCCAATTTCAAGTTATTTAAGAAAAAAAAGTTTCACTTTTGATGGCCTTGGAAAAGGGAATCCTCTAGTGTTCCAAACCTCCGGTTGGCAGGTTTCAGTCTGGAAGTCTGTCTCCTTCAATGGATAAGATTCAAATGCACTCGACTAGGGCGAGTCCAAGGGTTCCCATCGTGACACTTCCTTGAAGAAAGCCGTACTCCCATCAGCTTTCAAGTAGATAAAGAAGTTCAGGCTAGTGACATCAGCTATCGGCTATTGGCCTTTGTGAAAGCTTCTCCTCAATATGTTTGATCCCCTTCCTCTTCGTCAATGATTATGGGTCGCTCCTGTCCTGTAGTTCGATACACTACTCTAAGGCCAGTTGCCTATACAGCTCTGGAGTCTTTAGTACAGTCCGCTTTGGTTATCGCGTAACCCTCTCTAGACAAACGATTTGATTCAAGCCACTCCACTACTGGAACAGTAGCACCCTGCCTTTGGATTCGCATAGGCACCCGGGAACCCTACTCAGTAAAGAAGGGGACTCCCTAAACGAGACTGCTAGCTGGTATGGAGATGGAGTGCCGAACGACCTGTAAAATGAAGAATCAAGCATTTGGTTCGGCTGTAGTTTCATAGATCTACATGGGAATCTTCTTGAGATCGATCATGCAGTTACGGCCAATCAAGCAGAGATTCGATTGGCCTTCCAGAGAGCTGACATTAGAGGACTTACACCCAAAGCACCAGAAAAGCTGTACGACATACGATCAGAAGTTCAAGATGATGTGATCGAAGTAAACCTATAGGCAAAAGCAGAACCTCGGCCCACATATGTCAGTAAGATCCAGAAAGGAGAATGTCCTGAGGAGCCCTTGGAAGGAGCGAGCTTAGCCGGTTGCCTCCCCCGCTCTGGGAGATTGGGGCTCTCCCCGAAAATCATCCTGCTGTCTCACTGCAGGAGATGACGTTTCAAAATTCCCGTGGTTAGAGGTTCCTTCCCCTGCGGTCATCATAGTGTCTGGGTTTCCGGAATTTATTATCGCAAGAAGAATCAATCTCACTGCCCTTATAAAAAATCCTAATAAGTCACTTTATACTACTCTTTATTTCGTGCTTTCCCCGAGTGGGGCACACCAATAGGGCTTCTTATTTTTTTGCTGCAAAGTCCCTTGACACCCTTCTTAGTGAGTACTTAAGTCGTACTCGTAGATCGTAGTTCGATCGAATATAAGATGCACACTCCTAACATTCTTTTATCTTACCCAATTCAGAGTACAAATAGACCAAAGACCAGGCTTGAAGAAGCTGCTTTGATAGAACCAGGGACAATCTATCTATTAACTGGTAAAGGTACCCCCCCCAATAGGAATAGGAAACCAATGAGAAAGAATCACCCATAAAAGATGTGGAAGTAGGGATTCCAGCGAGTGCCATGTTCCTTTAATTTGTTTGATTGACTTGACTACTGCCCTCTTTCCCTCACATTGAAGATTTCTCCAGTGAGCAGGAAACCTGAAAAGCATTGAAGAAGAGAGCAAAAAGAGTTTGAGATCAAGATCAAAGTGGTGCTTTTCAAAGTTTCACCTTGTGGGCGCGCATAAATAAAAAAATGATCCCTGCATCCCCTCAGGCTGGCCACGTAGCACGAACCGTGTCCGGCTCCAAGAAGAGAAGTAGTGGCTGTGAGTGCATGGTTGGTCCTGAACCAGAGATGAGGTAAGGATATGTATACCTGGGTGAAACTTTTATATTGGGTTTATGAGTTGCTTGAACCGACTCATTCGAAAGCGTTGAATGCATAATGATGAAAGACAAGGGACTGGAACTGATTGCTGAGAAGGGATCTTGTTCAGCGAGCAGCAGATTCAGCGGGCGAACTTGGGGGACAGCGCCAGAACCCGGCGAGAAAGATTTCGAAACTATCCGTTGTGTTAGCAAATCATACGAGTCATAGTTGTTTAGCTCTGAGTCCGCGTGATTAGTCAGCAGAAAGAAGAAAGCTATCTCCATTAGTTGTCATCTCCTAGTAGTCGCCATCTTCATCCACTACCCCCTCGATGACCGATCCCGAATTTAAACCAAAGTCATTTTTCCTTACCTATCCTCATAAAAAACCCCTCTTCTCTTGCAACTCACCGAAAAAGGAAAGGGCCTTGTAAGACCGATGTGAAAGGAAAGCGAATGAAATGTGGAGAATAAGCAAGCAACTCTTTTTTTATAGGAGTAGTAGTAGTGGTGCTTAGGAGTTTGAGCTCTTACTTTTCGTAGTAGTAGTAGCTGGTCTAGTCTATTGGCGAAAGGAAGGAACCCGACACCGCAGCTTCCGCCTGATTGTCTGAAGTGAAGTAGCCTTCCCGCTTAGCTTTCATTTGACACTGAACCGCTGTTGCTGACTACCGGGATGTAATCGCTGCCCTCGGTCCTAAGAGCTTATTTACCCCTTAGATGAAAAAGGTCGGACAAGACGCTATTCCTTTCTCACATCAGAAATTGCGGTCCGGGTAAAGCTACTACCCTTAATACACCTTCGGGAGACTACGGGGGTACACTAATAGAGAAAAAGAGTGAAAAGGTCATATTGTATTGATTCCCGAAGTGAACTTACCGTGATTGCTTTAGGAGTTAGCCTTCAGAATGTCGAGATGGATTACCTTTCTTCTTTCTCTGATTGCGCAGGAGCAGTGTCCGGGTTTCCAACAGCCGAAGCCCCTGCCGCTTTCCCCGAGACTGGTGCCTATTCAGGGGGACACACAAGAGAAGTGGTTTTTCTACGATCCGCTTGCTTGAACGGCTTGGGCTTGATTGAGTACCTTACTGGAAAACAAACCGCCTGGAACTGAGTACCGAAACTTGCCTACCGTCCCAACACAAGGCAACCCTGTCATTCATCGAGCTAATTGATTCCTGAAGGCAAGTCGGGAAGTCGAGCAAGGAAGAGATAGCTAGCTTTGGGCTTCCCCTAAGAGAAAGAAGGGACTTTGATTTTAAGTGCAGAAGCCAAAGAAACCCTCTTTACCTAATGGTATACGAGTGGGAACAGGCTCAGTTCAAAAAACCATATCTGTCTGTAGATTCACAAAATCTATCTCTGTTGGGAACTGTTGATTAACCCATCTTTCTGTCTTTCCTCGATACCGACATCCAGAGGTGACTTCGTCATGCAGAGGATTCAACTGCTTAGCCGAGACAGGGCCAAGCTCAATTCCATTGTTACGGGGTGCCACGCTATGTGCTTTCTTTGCTTCATCTTTCTCTGTCACCGTGGATTCCCTTTTGTCTTTATTTGAATTAGATTCGATTTTTTAACTATTCAAATTGAACGGATCCCGCACTATAACCTTATGAGTCTTTCAGTCCCTCTGACTTTTCATGTCGAGATGAAAATAGAGGGGGATTACCGTTGAGAATTCGAGATTCCACGAAACAACTGCTGCTTATTCAGGTACTGGTACTGGCTAATGCTTTTCTCTCTCCTATCGAAGATGAAAGAGACTCTTGAGACTATAGGATACAAACAGGGAACTCCCTTTTTGCTTGGCTTGACCATATAGATATAGGGCAGCCCCACTTCCAGTATTGTTGGAAGAAGCAGTGCAGTGTAAGCAGGTCAGTTTCGGGAAGCAGTGAAGGAACCAGAGATAGAATTTAGGAATGCAGTCACGTGCCTTACTTTGACTTTTTCATTTCCCTTTTTTTTATAAATCTGAGTTATAGGCGCAATTACCAATAAATTTTTTGTAAAACAATATGAGCAAGCTTCTCTAGACTCCCCCATCCCCACCCCGTTTGGCACTTCTTTTTATTGAAATCCAATCCTGTTAGCTCGAGCTCAAGGCATTTTGGAGAGAGCCTCTCACCCTTCGGCTTTCTGGGTTTGCTCGCTTTGAAAAGCTTCTTGGGATTAAGATCAAGCAAGTGGGGTACCTTAAGCGCTTCCAAGAACGTACGCTCATCAAAGGCTTGAGATCGTGTACCTGTGTCTCGAGGCCTAGGAAAAGGGCTTCCTAGCCTTTTTACAGAAGGGGAAGTGGGAGCTTATCGACTGAAAGGGCCAAACCAAAGAGGATTGACCCCCGGAAGATAGAAAGCTATATCGGAATGCTTAAAGCGCTAGAGTCGGGAGCTGCAACAGGCTTGCTCTTTTGTCTTTTCTTTTGTTTTGGGTGGGCCTATCTAGCTTCTTGTCCTGCCCACTATGATTTGCCAAAGAAGGGCTCAACGGGGCTGAGAGAGAAAGAAAAAAAGAACCATATTTAATATTCCCCTTCCCAAGATGTTAGTAGAAATCCAATCCTATCAAGAAGGGGTGTGTTTTGGGGCACTCAGGCTTAGAAAGCTGAAGCGTATGGTGGGGTTGCTTAAAGTATGCCTCTCTCCTGGACGAAGTCAAGAAGAAATGGGCTATCTGTTGAAAAGTCCGTAACGATGGTTCTCTGACTCAGTAATTCTTTTGTTTCACAAAATGAGTTATATAGATATAGGGCGAGTCGAGTTTCACTCTGATAGGGCAATGAATTCCATTTGGGTTTGGAAAAGCCAATATATGTGACAGGAAAGGTCGTTCAGAGAATATAGAATATGGAGAGTATAGAGATTTCAGCTTTTCTGCCTAGCTCTACAGAAATGGAAAGCCCTATGCAGCAGTTTAAGATTTTCAACCTAACAGGGACAGACAGAGGCATTGACATATCAAAAAAGTTTGTCTCGTTTCCATTTGAGCAGATCAGAGCTGATGACAAGAGAGAGACCAGTTGATTAAATTGAATTAGGGTGCCCGGGGCATGCGCTCTAACTTTGATAGTTGCACGAAAAGGGGTAAAGTCCGACTCCAACTTAACGCAAGGGCTCGTTGCAGACGGGCGTAAAGCATGGAATTCTGCCTAACTAAGTTTGATCGGGCCTTAAAGCCTATCCTTTTATGGATACCAAGCTTCGCCTGTTTAGGACACAACAAGGCCCCTTTTGGAATGGTGTGCTTTCATTCCATTTATGGGGATTTCACTTACTTATACTTTGAAGTAGGGAGAAGCGCTAACAGTCGAGCCTGACGCTTCTTTTCTTCACTTTGGCATCATACAAGCTACCCGCGGTTCAATCAGGCTTCGAATACGCAGATGTAGGAGTATGCCCTTTTGTGCCTTGGAGTGGGCCTAAAGATAAAGAGAGTATTGCTATCTAAATAAAACACGACAGGAGATCGAGCCACAAACAGGACAAATCGCAGAAAGAGTTCTAATCTAAGACACTCGACCAGGAGCTTCTACGCGGATTAGACACCCACCTAGCCCACCCGGTTCCCAGTTCCTAAAGGGGGCTTTGTCTGCTGTCTTGCTCTGAGTAGAGTAGGGTCGGCCAGCATGCTAGGGCATTGGAAAAGGAGACCGACCTTCTGTACCATATCCTGTTCCCAGACCCATTATATAGAATCGAAGTGTAATGGCCCTGATAGAGAAGGAGGATAAAAGAGTAAGAAAGAGTAAGCCAAGCAGAAACGAATCATGCTAGATGTGAAAGACTAGGAGTGGAGATCCATTTGGGGATACAAGGGCCCGACTTAATCTCAAAAGAAAAGAGAGTACTCGCGAACGCCTCCTGTGTGTAAGGCTTAGCTTCCCGATTCACCATTTAACTCCTCTTGCCAGTCCGTCTTTTCCAAGCGCATAAGACAACTGTAGCAGAGATCGGCTAAGCCATAGCGCTGGTTCTATTCGAATGCAGGGTATATAGAAGAGGATAGTTCCGGATAGTTGGCCTTTCAGCCATATCTTACAGGGTTTTCGCTCTATAGTAGTACGATTGTCGGCATTAGCTTTAGCTGCTTTTGTAGTAGAGTCCCGTCAGCTTAGGGCTGCAAACGCAGCAACATTTTTTTCCCTTTCAAGAAGCTCGAATGAAACGGACTGTGGTTCTTGCTTTCGCCTTCGGATAAGACCAGTAGTGAGAACCTCTTCCTGTAGCTTTTGTCGTTTCTGCTTTCAGACTTCAAGCTGTTAGTACGACTACTGGCATTAGCAGCTTGAGTATCGGCATTCGCCTTTTCAGCTGTTAGGCAAGTGGTACCTTCTGAGTCCGGAGGAGCAAGCGAAGTCCTGTAAGACGTAACGCTAAAGGTTGCAAGGTAGAGTGATTACTTTGTTTGAAGAAGAGGTTCGAGAACTCGATTGACTCGAATATCTCTTTGCTTTCGGGATGCCAGCTGCTTCAGCAAGCTTGGCAATAAAATGCTCTTTAGCTGATAGAATCATGGGAGAGATTAGACTCCAATAGCCCTCTTACCAAGTCTCACAAGTGGAATCGACAGATGGCCACCAATCCCCATATGTCCAATTTTCAGGTAAGGGAAAATGTTGCTCATTCAAACATTTTTCGATGCCTTAAGCCATCCCAGTAGCTCAGTGGGAGAGCAGGTCGGATATTTTCTGACCGGTCGTAGGTTCGAATCCTACTTGAGCAGATGTGTAAGGGGGGCAAACTACCCCCGAAATCGGCTTTAGGTCAAAGAAAGAAACATAGCACCATGATACCTTTTTATGCACACAAGTTCCAATTTTCCTTTAATGCAAGGAAAGGGGGTTACAGTTACAATCAATTGAAAGACGAGCAAGGACCGTGGAACCTGCCTAACTTTTGTACGACTATGCCGCCAACCCGTGTGGCCATAAGCAGAATCAGTAGTTTGTTGAATAATCCCTTTATCATTATCGAAAGTTCTAGTAAAAGCTTTTTTGAGAGACAGATGGAACTGGAGGTGATGAAAAATCCCCTCACACGAGGGAAAGGACTAAAAGCGGTAAAGATTGTCAAGACCTTGATCGGGACCAATAGTTTCTATGATGTGATTGAAAAAGCCCAAAGGACGGCGAGACACCAATTGCTAAAATCGCCGGAGAAAGGGCATATCATTAAAGAAGGAAGACCAAGACCGGGAGTTCGAATGAGAGAAAGGCGGATTGGTAATATAGGAGAAAGCTCTGGGAGTACAACTTGACAGGCACATTTGTTCACAGAACTCATGAACCTACTGTTTCCTTGTTTATACGTCGGGTGTGCCATATGGTGGGCTTCAAAAATGCCGGAACTCATTCAAGCATTAAACCAGCTTGTAGCTAGATTAGATAGGGAAGAACTAAGAGAAGCTTTAAGTGTTGCTAGCCAAGATACAGGAGAAAGAAGTACAGGTAGAGAAATAGGAACAAAAGGAGAGCAAAATGAGAGACCCAAAGAAATGTCGTGGTCAGCGCCCGAAGAAAGATCGATAAGAGCTATTGCAATATGGATCGGAGGCTTCGTACTATAGAGAAAGATGGGCATTTCTCCTTCCCTATTCTTGATATCACAGGCAAACTGATTTGGTTTACGATTCCGCTAACCCTTATGCTTGCTCTAACTAGTCTTAAACGAAAGAGAGATCGATTCCTTTCCCTGGAGTACTATACTGAATTTCCTCTGCAGTCTTAGGCTTTGGCGCTTTTCCCTCGATGAAATGACCCCAGCCTCGTTCGGGAGACCGAAGGTTGAGATACTTCACCTCCCCTCCCTCACAGCTGAGTCAATAGCTGCGTATTCTTCCATCGTAGAGATAGGAGATGATATGCCTTTCATTGCACTTGTTTGCACTCGCTTCGACAGTTGTGATTCCGCTTTCACTAGAGGAAGGGATATGATTAACTAGCGCAGGAGAGAGATAGTTAGCTTGGGTACGAAAGGATAGCTATTCAAAACATCTCGCAAGAAAGGAATAGGACCTAGGACTTGAAGGCTTCGCTCTGCGAGCCTGGGGGCTGAGTAAGGTGACCGTTCGCTCCTAGCTCTCAGACTAGGGATCAATCTTTCTATAGAAGGATGAGTGATAAAGACGGAATTACAGTCTCTTTTTCACATTCGCCAATCTATGAAATCAGAGTGAAATTCCCAGCTAACCGTGAACAGAGTGCAGAGTTGGTAGGAGGAGGAAGAGGTTCTATTCCATCATGACCATAGTCCCATTTGTTCGCTAAAGGCGGGCAGCAATCTGGATTCAAGTCGGAGGAACTACATCAAGAAAGTGGGATTTCGTCCTAGAAGATTCATACTCAATCTATGCCACTAGCTCGACGCCCCCCATCTCCTTCGAGAAAGAGTCCCACTTCTGAAAAAATGGCAGCAGTAAGAAAGGCAAAATACTGCTACATTGCCCATCATTTGCCCTTCCTAAGATGTCTTCTGTATTACTTTCTTGTGCTAAAATCATTCCCTCAGAAATAGGATCTCCACGGAGGCTTGCTATGCGATATCCTTTAGGACTTACTCGACTCTAGATAGCCTTTGGAACCAATTCCATTAAGCCTAGTGACATCAATCCCCTTAGTTCAAGCGCAAGGGAATGGATCAAAGAACTAAACACCTTTCCAATACCGACAGCAGCTCCCGCTGTTAGTGCTCATTGACCTCCTTTTTGTTGTTCGCTCGTAAACTCGACCTTTCAGTCGAGCTCGATTACATCGACCCTCTGTCGAAGATGATATTCAATAGCTTTGTCACTCCAGTAATCTCTTCCTTAGCCAACAACCCTCTCTCGAAAAACGGCAACTAATAACTATAGTTATTGGCTTCTGGTCCATCATTTCCACTGTCTGAGGATAATCATTGCCATTTTATGAGCTTGTAAGGCCCGTTGAAGTCCCCGATAAATGGGAAAGGGCTATAAGTAGGCCGTTTGCTATTGCTATAAGGGCTGCTCGCCTTTATACGGCTTGGCTTCGCTATCGCTCCTTGGTCGGCCTAAAAAGGAGTCTTCCTACCATACCCATACAATCATACAAGAATGCCTATTATCTAGTGCTAGAAGCTTCGCCAGAAGCGACTAGTCGCTTCCCTTCTTCCCTTCCTCTCCCCTACGGGAGAGCTGATCTACGACCACCCTGTGCTTTTTTTTGCATATTAATAATGTTTATGGAGGGGTCCTTTATAGTCTTAGGAAGAAAGGGTCCTATTTATATATTGTTAGTTGTATAGTTGTTGCGTGACCGATCAAGCGCAGGGCATCGATACAAACTCAGGCTATGGTACGTAAGGTTTGCCGGACGCATTTTCGATCCCCAGAGGTTCCCACATAGCACATAGACAGACCCCAATAGAGTCCGGTGAGAGGATCCTTTTTTTCAGGCCTTGGTTCTTTGGCCGACAACTGGCCAAAGTTTCTACCAACTCGGGCAAGGGGATTCGGAGATTTCCACAAATCAAAGTCTAGTTGACCTACTGGCTTTAAAGACTCGAGTTAGGGGCTTGGCTTCGTAGAATTTTGATAAAAGCCTATCTCCTAGTACACCTAAGGATCTCTATTGCCACTTGCTTTTTGCATTCCCGCCTAACAGAGCACTTTGCGAGCTGCACTGGCACTCAATTTGAGTCGGCAGCCTTAAGACAGTCACGGAACACCAAAGCCAATCCCACCGGAGAACCCATGTATTCAATTAGAAAAAACCTTCCTGGTTTGCTACTCCAATCACTTCCCACTACCAAAAGGAAACAAGGGGTAGAAAGTGACTTGTTCATTTATGAAATTAGAACCTTGCTTCAGGGGGGCGACTGAAAGGTCGATATACCAAGATGGAATACAAAATTGGGCTTACAAGCTTAGCTCAGTAAAGTAATAGGATAAGCAAAGAAGAAGATAGACTTAACCCAACCCGAGACTTTCCGCAATTTTGTCAAAAGGGGAGGATGATGGATAAGGCTTGGGCAGTGAAACTGGGGCATCAGCATAATACCGCTTTCAATCTCATCCTAGCTATGCCAAAAAGACGCGGTTTTTAACAAGTAACACGATGTCAATCTTCGTGGAAAGATGATTGAGGCCCAAATCACGCTAACAAGTTATTCGATTTAAATGTCCTCATATGAAGGAAACCGGGATGTAAGACAAAATAACGTCTCGCATATATTGCATATATAGAAGACGGTCTTCGATCAGGACATTGAAAAAAAGAAAAAAAAAAAAATTCTTTGCGACATTAATGCGTACTAGAGCTTTCCCGTACACGTACAGAAGGAGTGA
>JANITX010157102.1:0-15411 GCA_027564395.1 Erythroxylum ulei
ACCATTATCATGAGGTATGTACTTGGATGCCCTCAGGGTATTCGGGTATTTGCTTTATGGTAGTGGGATGTTGCAATATATACTCTAATGCCTAACATATGATCATAAGTATTCTCATATAGAGTATCTTAAAGCTAGTTATCCACTCAAACTGGTTGCCCCCATATATACTCTAATGCCTGACATATGATTAGGGTGGTTATTACCACCCCTACAAATGTCACAACAAGTCATAAATGTTAGTTGAGCTTCCAAAACTACCACAACAGATGACATACCATAATTCCTATGAGAATATTATCCTCTCCATCTCTCCATTATTTTTAGTGGCTATAAAAACATATATTCAAATATAGAGAGAATTTTTCTATAAATGAATTTTTTGGAGATTTTATGGATTTTAATCTTGTCATCCTTAATTTTTATCTTTTTATTTAGTTTTGAGCTTTTTTTTCTATGAATATAAGTTAAATTATCTTTGGTATTTAGATTAGATAAACCTTAAGATGGATCTTGTAATGAATTTATTCTAATTTAATTTAACCTTTAGTTTCACTAAGATCTAATTATATGTTCTTATTTTTTCTTGAATTAATATTGCTAACATGTTGATTCTTGTATGATTTCATAGAGTGATAAATTCAATGTATAAATAGATATAATATAATTAAAAAGAGTTGCATGAAAAGCTAGAGATAGGTCAACATAAATGTTCCAGACTAAGATTAAAACTAATTGTAAAATTCCTAAATCATTTAATGCAATTTTAGAGATTTTAACTAGAAAAAGATTTTAATTAATCATCCTAGAATTAGGTGTTAATAGTCTTGAGAAAGATATTAGCATAAATCAAGGAATTTCCACAGTCCAGTGAACTTTAGATTGAATTGATTAGTAAAATCATGATTAAATCAGAAGTTATAAGGGGAATTCGAATTTTAGGTACCATTGTTTTATTGGTTGATTCTTCATTCTTTTTCTATTCTAGTTTGTTTGATTGTATTGAATTGTCTTTACTTTACTTTATTTTATTTTAAATTTAGTTTATCACTATCACTTTGATTGTTGATTAGATAATAGGAAAAGAGTTATTATTAGTAATTGTAGTCCTTAGGGATTGACTTGTACTTGTTAGTGCTAGCTATAGGTATATTTTATAATTAAAACTTATAAATCATCATTAATGAGCTTATTAAAAAATCTAATCTAAAGTGGGCGAAAATCAATCTTGGTTTTAAAGAGATATTCTCCCTCTCGATTTCATTCTAGATCCTTTAGAATGCTTCCTCTTTCACTTCTCATTTTAGTCTTCTAATTTGATTCTCTATAGTCTTTATTGATATTAGTTTCGTCATCCTTGGATTTTTGGGTAAAGATCTGGAATTGATTTTAAAGCTTAGCTCAACATCTTCAATCTCTTCTTATTCTCTCACATTTTCTTCGTTTTTCTCTTGTTATATCTCCTTATTGTACGTTACTATCTTAGAAGCTCTCAAGAGTGGTCCAGCTATGAGCCTTGCAACTCTAAACTTTCCTTAAGCTTTAGAGTTTTCCCTTTGTGTTTAATTCCTTTCTTTCATTTTACCTTCTTTTCAACTTCTTTTTTTTTAATTCTTTCTTGGCTAGTTTTTTTTTTCCTTTTCAAACCCTTATCTATTTATTATTTAAAGTTAGTCATTCCCTCTTCACTCATCTCGAAGGACTTTTCCTTTAGCCACAAACTCCTCCCCCTCCTTTTGCACGAACTAAGTCATCCCTTTAGGCTGCTTCTTCTTTATCTCCCCCTATAACCTTTACTACTTATCGCAACCTATTTATATCGCTCCATACTTATCTTTGCACCCCCTTCCTCTCCCCTTCTTTAATCTTATAACGTATCTCAACAAGTTCTTTCCACCTCTGGAATAAAAGCTAAGCTAAGCTAAGGTTAAAGTAAATGTTAAAAGACTCTTCCCCTAGTAGTCTCCGTTACTACCCTCTAACAACCTCAAATGAAAGCCCTTTAATTTCCCCTCCTTTTGAAGTGCTTTAAGAAGGAGCTAGCAAATGGAATTATACTCTAGTGGGATTCTTCCTTAGAAAGAGACTAGACTTTCCTTTAATCCATACTTGAGCAATGCATCAATAAAGGGCCTTTAGGTTAAAAAAAGTTCTTTTTAATGAAGACCTTCCTTTTCTCTTTTCCTTCCATTCAATTTCAAAAGGTCAAAAAGTCATGAAGTTAGGATAGACATGTGCCCTTTTAGATAAATATTCCTTTAAAATATTGGTCAATAAATGGTTTGAGCTATCTAGATAATTACATTAGAAAGCCCTTACGTATGGATGAAGTTATTTATTCAAAAACAGTTCGACATTCATTCTATATATTCTTAAGGCTTTTGGATACCTTTATAAGTTCATTAACTAGATTGATAAAAGATTCTCTACTATATCTTATTATATTAATGTTAATAAAGGTCCTACAAATCCGATAAAATCTTACAAAGGACTAAGACAAAAAGACCCTTTCTCTCTATATTTCTTCATCATATGTAGTAATGCTTTCACTAGGTTCATAAATCATATCATCAAGCATGACAACTCCTTTAAATTTCACTCTAAGTATAAGAAACTAAATATTTTCATCCTTTCATATACTAAGGACCTACACTTTTTCTCTAAGGCTCGTGAAAAATCAGTAAGCTTGGTAATTACTTCTTATAGAGCTTTAATGAAATATAAGGAATTGGAACTGATACAGAGGGAGCTAGTTGATTGTATCCGCTACTACCAAACAGCAAGCAAGATGGCTTTCCTTAATTTTTGGTCTTCAACTCAAGGACCCCATTACACCTACCTTAGATTTCCTATCACTACCCAAAGAATAATATTTAAGGATTGCTCTCCACTTTTAAAAAATATTTAGAAAAGAATGTCTTACTAGTATAATATGTGTCTCTCTTATATAGGTAAGTTTTAGCTTGTTAATTATGTCCTCAAATCTTTCCATATATACTAATCATCCCATATATTTTTATCTAAGGGGTTGATCAACTTCATTAAGAAGATGATGAGGTTGTTCTTATAGTATGAAAATCCGAAAAAACTGGACAAAGTAAGATGGTATAAGATTTGTATATTAAAATATACATGAGTCTTAGGGGTTCAATTAATCTCTATCTCCAATAAAATACTGATGGCAAGAAGAATATGGAGAATCATAACTTACAAAGAATCCCTTTGGATTAAATGGATCTATTCTTACTTCTTAAGAGCAGAAGTTTTGGGAGGAAAGATGTATCTACACTACTTTTCAATTTATAGCTTAACTGCTCAATCTTAGGGAACATCTTTACGAAGACATTTTTTTTATGATTGGAAATGGCAAGTCTACTTGTTTATGTTTAGAAAAAAATGGAGCAAAATAAGCCCTCTTAATAGAACAAACCTAATGCCTAGTCTCCTCTATCTATTCCTTGCCCACTCTAAGGTAGAAGAAATAATTAAAGGGACTGAATGGTTAAAAAATCTTATTGATAATTCCTCAGTCTAGTTTTTATTTTTTATATTATATACCTAATCTTGGAAGGGAGTATACATATGTATAAATAAGCTATCCATCTAGATCATTCTCCAATCTCTCTTACAAAGGATCTTTCTAATCATAGTGGTAGAGTAGATTGGTTTAGCTCCATTTAGTTCATCCAGCTCAACCAAAAAGTTTCATTATTCGTATGGTTGTTACTTAAATAAAACTAACCACCATAGATCAACACTCTATTGCTAAATAGTTTTGTTTCCTTTGTAAATTCAACCCAGAAAAAATATAACCCTTATTCTTGTTATATGACTTTTTTGACTCACATATAGAATATATCTCAACCCTTATATAACCAGAGAAAAAATTTCACATCACTAAAAGCTCCTAGACTAGCTTGGCAAAGACAAAAGTTCGAAGAAGGGAGACAAAATAGTTTAGAAAATATGACTTGGCAATAGTAGGCACTTAAAATAGAAAAAAAGAAATTAAAGAATATTATATTGTAAGGATAGTAGTAAAAATCAAGTGCCTCAATATTTGATTAATTGGATTAAAGAGCAACTAGCTATCAACCAAATCAACTTATTGAGCATGCCTGAAATATCATCTTCACAGAGAATAATGCCCTAATAAGAATAAGGAAACTATTTATTTTCACCTTTTGAAAGTTCAACTGAAATGAATCCATAAGTAGATAATCCAAGATTTCCTCTAATGTTTTAAACTAATCAAGTTACACTTGGAGCTCTTACATTTACTTAACTTGTTTATAACTACAACTATTAACTGTATCTTATAGATTTGTCACCTATTTTTGGTAATATATTCCTTGTATTTTCAAAACAAATCACTAAAAAATGGAATGGAGATTAAATTTAAAGGAAACTTGATAAAAATTGGTCAAGTATATAATTAACTCTATACACTCTTCTATCAATTCACCATAGTTAATACTAAGGGACTATAATAGTATCTTACATTTCTCAGAAGCTGAAAGGAAGACAAGCTTAAGGAATTTCAATATGAATTTAGGACTTATATGAACCACAGTAAGGTAATTAACTTGAAATCCAAGGAGCACATCCATATGTTGAGTAATGAACAAAGTAGTAGTTGTCATCTTAGAAATAAGCTGGATAGAGCATATATGAATGAAGATTAGCTGAAAATTTTTCCTAAAAGCAAAGCTATATTCAATAATCATATGTTTTTTTGATCATTACCCTATAAACATACAAAAATTCTCATTAAACCAAGTTAGAAGAGCTCTTTCTCGCTTTAATAACTACCTAGTAAAGTTTGAGAGGTTAAAGGATGCTATATCTAATTAACTTTCTCATAAATTTTTAGGTTATGTCTTTCATATGTATTCGGAATCTACAAATGGTGCAAAAGGAGCTCAATCTGTTAAATTAAGAAAGCTATAACAATACTTATTTGACGTTGGAAGCTAGTATATAGAAACTCGAATCTATTTAGGAGGAGCTTTACTTGGTAGTAGGTGATCCCATTAAGATTATGGAGGACAAAGTAGCTTTATTCAAGTACACTAAGGCCTTAAAGGAGCATAAGTATCTTCTGTAAAAGAAATCAAAAATTTTATGGTTCAGAAAGGGGGAAGCTCTAAATTCGTCCACAAGATAATTGCTTCTAGGAGAAATACTAATATAATTTCTTACTTGCTTAAGAAGAAATTAAGCTTAAAGCAAATTATTACTTACTTAAGAAGAGATCAAGCTTAAAGCTTATTATTACTTCATTAACACCCTTAGAACTTAGGCCAGTGGAACTTCCTCTACATTTCTCCTTAAGGGTTTCATCTTTGACCAAATCTCAAGTAATGTTGCTAAGCTCCTTTGTATGTCTTTTAATGTAGAAGATGTACAAAAAGTTGTCTTTAGTTTAAACCTTGGTAATCACCTAGACCTGATGGTTTGAACACATTTTCCTTTAAAATATCTTAGCCCCTCTTCAAAGATGAAATAAATGAAGTAGTTTTAAAATCATTTAAAAAAAATGAAAAATGTTTTGGGAGATCAATAAAACCTATATTACCATCATCCCTAAAATTATTAACCTAATTTCACTTAAGGATTTTAGACATATTACGTATTACAATAACAATTAAAATCATTCCCTAGCTCCTTATATATAGAATTAAGCTTGTAATTAAAATACTTATGAATGAATCATAAGGGACCTTATTCCAAGGTAGGTTGATTAGGGATAATTTACTAGTGGCTAAAAAATTATTTGTCTTATAGTAAATGAAGCTCAAATAAAAAGTGTAATATAAGTGGACTTCTATAAAGCCTTTGAATCAAACAATTCGAACTTTATTCTACATATTCTTAAGGCTTATGGATACCCTTATAAGTTCATTAACTAGATTGATAAATATATCTCCACTATATCCTATTATATTCTAGTTAATAAAGAGCCTACACATCTGATAAAAGATTACAAAGGACAGAGATAAAAAGATCCTTTCTCTCTATATCTCTTGATTATATGTAGGGATGCTTTCACTATGTCCATAGATCATAACATCAAGCATGACAACTCCTTTAAATTTCACTCTAAGTATAAGAAACTAAATATTTTCAGCCTTTCATATAATAAGGACTTACACTTATATACTAAGGCTCATGAAAAATTAGTAAGCTTGCTAATGAATTCTTTATAGACCTTTGGAATTGATATGGAGAGAACTATTGATTGTATCCACTACTACCAAACACCAAGCACGATGGCTTTCCTCAATTTTTGGCCCTCAACTCAAGGACCCTGTTACACCTACCTTAGATTTCCTATCATTACCAAAAGAATAATATTTAAGGATCTCTCTCCACTATTAAAAGAAGATTTAGAAAAGAATATGCTACTAGTATAATAGGTGTCTCTTTTATATTGGTATATTGTAACTTATTAACTATATCCTCAAGTCTTTCCATATATATTAGTCCTCCTACATATTTTTTTATCTAAGGGGCTACTTAAGGCCATTAAGAAGATGATGAGGTTGTTCTTATGGTCTAGAAATCCAAAAAAGTAGACCTGTAATATCCTAGTTCGATTATCGTACTATATAATGTGTTGTACATGCATTTTATAGAGTATGCTCTATTTATGATACACTAGAGTAATTTAAGAATTTAAATGTATTATTGAGGTTATAATGGAGATCACAGATCGACTAGAGATGATTCTGGACTTGATTCTCAAAAAATTTCTGAAAACTCCAAAGAGCTATAGAATGAGTCTGAACGAGCATTAAAAAGCCCTAAAATGTGCTTTAAAGATTTAGGTGGCACTTTTGAATGAAATCCGAATGATTTTGGTGAATAGTATTTTTGGAAGAATAATGAATTTAGGTGCATAGTATTTTTGCGGGACCAATGATTTTGGGGACCCAACCGTGAAAATTTTAAAAATAAGAGAATTAAAAAGTCCAAAATAGGTATTAAAGTCTAATGATATTGAAATGAATTAAAAATAAGTCCGATAGGATCGATTTCAGGAATTTCGAAAGTTTAAGACTTAAAATGCTCTTTTTGGAAAATAATGGGTATTAAGGATTTTAAACCCATTCCAAAAAATTTTAAAACATCCAATCAATAAGCATTGACCCTAATTTGAGAATTTTATGGTCAATCTGATGATAAGATAGTTGTGGAATATTTTCAAAATTTAATTCAATTAGTTGGTGAATTAAATGGATTAAAGGGCAATTTGGTCTTTTTGTATGCATTACAGGACAATTTGTTCTTTTTGCATTCATATAAGGGAAATTTGGTATTTTTACATGAATTTAGTGGATTGATGAGTCATTAGAAGTGTACCAATTAAATGGTGACAAGTGGCATGGGTAAAAGTGTAAAAATGAGACATTTTGGTAAAGTTGTAATCATAAGATGTTATTAAGCATAAACATGTAATTATAACGGAAATGGGGGCAAACTTGTAATTAAACAAAGCCTTCATCTTCTTTAAATGTTGTTGGCTGGCCATTGATGAGAGAAACGTAGAGAAAGAGAGAAAAACAAAAGAAAAGAGAAAGGAGAAGAGAGAGGTTCGACTATGGCTATAATGAAGTGATCCAAACCATTTTTCATTCTCTGCTACCTCTAATCAAGCATCTAATACAGTTCCATAGCTATTCAAGTGAAGAAGAAGAAGAAAATGGGTTAGTAATATTACTAATCTTGTTGAAAATTTTGATTTGTTAAGTTATAGGTTAGATTTGGTTTTAATCATGTAAATTGCAACCTTTTGATGAGATATCAAGGTTTTATTGCATTGGAAACATTTGGGAGAAGAAAATAACGTGAATCTAGTGTATGGAACCTTGTTCAAATTTGGTCAAAGGTGAGATCTATTGCCTAAAGTGTTTTGTTTTTTCATTTGATGATTTAAGGTTAATGAATGACATTGAGAAGTTAGTTTAATGATGAAAGATTTAAAGAAAAACCATAAAAATGGTTGGATCGGTTTTTGGACATAGCTAAGGTTGTTAATATGATATGATCCAAACATCTATTTTGATGTTCTATGATGTTTATAACATGATTTTGATGTTAATGAATTAAAGAAATGAAAAGAAGAATTGATTTGGAATTGGTTTTGATTGAAATTTGGTTTAGGGTGTATGATTGTGTAAAAATTTGATAATGCAATTTTATGGCTTTAATAGGTATATTAAAATGTCATGGAAGTGAATTTAGATTGGTTTTTAAGTGTTAGAAATCAAATGGAATTGAATTGGAAGAGTTTAACGTATAATATGTTAAGTTTAGCCTTATGGGCATTTTTAGTGTAAAAACATGGTTATGAAGTGATAACCATGTGATTGTGACTAAGGATGGTCAATGTTGATTGCAAAAACAAACTACTTGTTTTATGCTAAAAACCATAATACGGGTTGTTACTTGTGCTTAGGCATCACTTAATTCAGGTCGTGCTTTGTTTAAGACTCAAATTCGAATAATAAACTGAAACGTAAACTAACTCAAACAAACTAGCAATGAACAAATAATGTAACAATGGAAATATGTCAAGAGAATTAATCAAGTTATGAGAGAGGGGATTTTACCTATCATTAATGATAATTAGCCATTTACGTGTTTATGGGGTGTTAGTTCTAGACGATCATAGGGTTGATTACTCTCTCGGGTTATAATCATTCCTAATTTGTAAACCTTAATCGAATAATAGACTTGCAATCTCTCAATTCACAAATTACCCATAATTTTAATTAGTTCTAAAGCTCTCTAATAAACAATCGGGTCTTGCACGGGATCTCTCTCCATTAAATTACCGACTAGATTGATTAAGTGGTCAATTAGATCGTCTAACTCTTATTAATCTAATCTAATCATTTGTTATCTGATTCACCCTCTCAGTTTATTACCGAAATATGCAAATACATTAATCAATCACAACACCCAAATCAAGTAAACACAATTCAACAAGGTTACATTAAATGAAAGCAAAATCATAAAGGAAAAGTTAGAAAATCATTAACAACCCAAAATCCATAAATCTTACACATTAAATGAAAAAAAAGGTAAATGAAGAGGAAATGAAACTTAGGTTGGACAATTCAAGAAAACAGTTGTGTTGGAAGATCATCTAATCTGGGAAGCTTCGATGTCAAAACCCTTTTCTTCTTCCTCTTCTTTTCCTTCTCTCTTTTGGGTTTCCAAATGTAGGCTGCATGTAGACTCCTTCCTAGGGTTACCTCATTATACTTTTGTAGCCTTGTCCAATTAAGGTAACCTTAGTGTCATTTTGAGGTTTGAAATGTCCCTTGAAAACTCGAATCTGAAAGTGACCCGCGTCTATCATTGCGGAGGCCATAATCGTGCATTACTATCATGGCAGACTCCCCATGATGATGGCCCTGTGCTCGAGCTTCTATCATGATCGTGGCATATTTGCCACGATCGTGGGCCTATGTTGGTGCTTCTGTCATGATCGTGGCATATTTGCCAAGATTGTGGGACTAAGTTTTGGTTCAGGTCTCCTTTGAAACTCCTCCAAATGCCCTGAAAAACTAACAAACTCATCACGACACCTCATATATATAAAATTGAAGCTCAAATACATGCTCTCACCCAAAAAACACTTAAAACACAAATATTTATGAACAAACATAATTCTTAACCTAAACACACACTAAACAATCAAATTAACCACTAAACACACATCAAATTACCTATAAAAATACAATGCAATCTACACCTATCAACATCCCCACACTTAAACTTTTGCTTGTCCTTAAGCAAAAATCAAATACCACTAATAAAATTCTACGACTTCATTTTCACAAAGATTAAATCATGTAATCCCTTAAACTTAGGCCAACTCAAGTGTCAAGGTACTGCACACATCATTACTAATTTTCATTGGTGCACATAAGCAAACTCATCTTATGAAACCATCACTCAAAGAGAAGTACAAATTTAAAATGGACCTTCCTTATGGATTTCATTCATTTCTCTCAAGTGTTTGATGGTTAGTGTTTCGCTCAAACTTCCTATAGGAAACCACACTATCATAGGCTTGTTAATACACCAATTATCCTCCACAATGATTACAAGCTAGGATAGATCAAAAGGACTTTGTTTTAGGTTGTAATGTGGCCAGGGTTAAGGTGGGTTAAACAGGTTTTAGAAGGTTATTACAATCATTTATAAACTACTAAGAGAATAAAGGGATGAAAAGATAAACTTCTAAGATAAGCAAATGGATACGACTGCTACTCCGCACTTATTGAAGCTACTACATGTTATTCCTTTTTCTTTACTTCCTTGTTTTTCAATTGATTTTGTTCTTTTCTCTTTTTTTAATCATATTAAAGAAACAATGAACAGAAAACAACTATATGCAATGTCCTCCTAACTTATGATTCCACACCAACAGTATCACTTAGCACTGTATTAAGTTGTGATTGGGCAAGCAAATATTGTGGGTTTTAAAATTGGGTGATTTCAAGAAAAAAAAGGTCAAAGGCTCAATGGGGTTAGCAAGGGTTACTAAAAGGATAGGTCATTTAAGCCAAAGGTTAAAGCAAGAAGGCCTTAATCATTTCTATCTAGCATGCATCCAGTAGATTTAAATCGATTCAACGTAAATTCTGAAGGTAATTACCTAAGGAAGCATCAGACAAACAAGGAAATGAAATGACTATAGAATGGAGTCATAAAGGCTCAATTCCTCATATAGGCTCAAATGAAAATCCATTATGCATCTATACATTACCCCGTTATTTAAGTGTCAAGTTCTGAGTAAGCTTATACGGCCAACAACTTTCATCACTCCACATGGCTCACTTTCCACTCAAGTAGCCCAATTTAAGTTCACGTATGCATTTAATCTCCTTCCAACTAGCATGATAGAATCTTATGGAAAAACATTCATCACAAAGATTAAAATGTAAAGGAAATGACACACCTAATACTAACAACCTAACATGCATCCTAAATGACATGCAAAAATGCAAACATAAATGCAAAGACTACCACCCCGCACTTGAACAAAACATTTTCTTTGATGTGAAAAAGAGAACATCCAAAACCAACAAATAACACCATGGAAAAAAAAATAAAACACAAGAAGAATAATAGAATAGATTAAGGGCAAGATGGGCTCATGGTGGTGGGGCCGATGGAGGTGGCACATTTTTCCTCCAAAAAGCTATGATGCACAATAAATCTTCAATTAACCTCAAAACATATCATTAGGGACCTAAAAAACAAGAGAATGAAGGGCAAAACAAGTTAAAACAAACTAAATATTATCAAATCAAATAAAAACCACACTAACACAAAGACAAAAAAATGAAAGACAAACATGCTAAGTGAAGGTCACTAGTTTGACCAGTCCATATGAAATCATAAAAGAGTTAGTGAAATGAAAGAAAATACTTCCTTTTCTTATGGGAATGGCCCTCCAAAGTAAAGCTTGCATCTATGCCCATTAACCTTAAAAGTTTCACCCTTTTTATTTTCTAACTTCAAAGCTCTATAGGGAAACACTTGAATAACCTTGAATGGGCCACTCCATTTGTAACGCCAGACTCTTTGAGCCATTTTTTATTGTTCTATACTTGGAGATACTACTGTATATTGATAAATGCATGGTTGTATGTGAGTGCAAAGATGTATTTAAATCCTTTTAGGTATATATCTGAATGATTTATAATGTTATATGATCTTCCATGAACTTAGAGTTCATCGGTATATGAAATCTTGGAGATTTTCGACATATAAGCTTCTAAGTGTGTAAAATCAAGTCCATTGGATGGATATGACCATGGTGGTTGAATCAAATGTGTTCTAATGCCTTTGAGGTGATTAGATATGATTTATAGACTTATTGGACACTTAGAAAGCTTAATTGGAAAAGTTGATGTTTATAAGGGCTTATTTACAAATTGTTAAAAGTTAAAGGATTTAAATTTAATTTTTTAATTCTTCGAGGACCAATATGTAATTTTATAAAGTTAAGGGGCTTAATTATTATTCTTAAAAGTCTAAGGAACAAAATAAGAATAAAAGTTTTAGTGATTCCCAAATTTTGGGCTTAATTGCAAATTTAGTAAAATTTTGGAGGGCATAATGGTAATTCTACATAACCTAAGGGCAAAAAGTTAATTTCACCACATTTTGTTCAAAGAAGAGTCAATATTCTAGACTCTTCTTCATTCATGGTCGTGCATCCTGTTACTAAATACTTAAAGCATGTCGTTTTAATTAAAAGAAAGGAGAAGAAGAAGCTAGTTTCGGCCATCCCTAAAATTCCACCATCTTTTTGATTCTCTAACCCAATTCAAGGTGTTTTAAGCTAATTGGGTTCAAGGAAATCAAATATATCATTAGATTTGATAAATTCTCAAAGGATTTGAAGATATCATCAAAGGAAGGTTTAGGTAAATTTTGTGTCATCTCTCTCTACATTAGGATGTTGAGTTTGGTGTTAAGATATGTTGTTCTCCATGCTTGAATATATATGAAATATGGTTTACATGAATGAAATGAGTCACAAAGAAGCTCCCTTAGGTCAAAGCCTAAATGCCCCCTCAATGGTGAAAATTTGTGAAATTTTAAATATCTCTTGAAATCGATGGTCTAAATGAATTCTATGGTGTTAATTGTACATGTATAATGTGAATTGATGATGAAAATTGAAGAAGAAGTAAGATGGATAGGCTTGGTCAAAATGATGGAAGAAGAAATGGATGAATGTGATAAGTTGTATAATTATGATGAATATGGCTTAAATAAAGGGAATTGGATTATATGGAGTGGTGAAATGTGTTTTTAATTGGCAGTATTTGTTATATAACAAGATAGGAGCATGAATTACCATGATAAAGCCTTGAAAAAAATGTCTTGAAAGTCATGCACATTAGGTGTTTGATAAAATGTCTAAGTGAACTTGACTTAGGATTTAAGGAATTGTAATGATATACATTGGAAAGCGGTTTTCATGTTTACTTAGAGTAAACTTGAATTATTGCTTAGATTGATGAATAATGGTCTAATGTGCTTGGATAAAAATGTGCTTAATTATGTTTAAAATGAGTAAGTATTGGATTAAAGGCATCAAATGCCTTAGAAAATGTAAAAGAAAAGCTAATATGAAGAGTAAGGAAGTTACATGTGAGGAGTTTAATGGTTGAATCCTATAGCTTAAAGAGATCAATATTGTGTTTTATATACTTATGTGATGGTGTAAAAGTATGAAACTCATATTTAAGTAGTAAATATATTGTATGTCTTTTTTTATGTATAAAGGCTCGGGAGCTGTGAATTAAGGAGCTCGTACTCAGGATTGTTGAAGTTAAGGGTGTACACCTTCTTTTGAGGTGACTTAGAGAAACCTTATCTCTCAAATGAGATTAGAACATCCTAAGACATGCATGATGACTTGTACGGGAATTTTGAACCTAGGTAATGTACAGTAGAATTGAATCTCAAATGGGTGCTAATATGCTTATGTATTTAAGAAACAACATTGTTTTGAAAATGATGCTTTTATTACGTATTTTGACAAATGATATTGTTTTCAACAAACCTGCATTTGAAGTGTAAAGGACAATGTTTTATTTTCTAAAACTACATTTTTGAACAACTTCACACTTGGAGTGCAAAAGATGAATTTTATTTCAAGAAATAATGTTTTGGAATTTACATATACACAATTGAGTTATATATACTGTATGTTCTTGTTCTCTTTTGGCTTAGAGCCATGGAATGCTTTCATTTTATCGGTTAGATCGATAAATAAAGGTATGGTATCTTACTTGATTTTTGTATATGATTTTTGTGATTGGTGAGGAAACGATTGGCCAATCGTCTGTTGGGCATAACAGATTAAGCAACCCCTATACCCTTGACTTTGGTGTATGAAATTCGAGTCCCCATATCGACACCTTTCTGCGAGACTTGGGGGTGATTCCACACCTAGGGTTTGAACACCGATGAGGTCATCATGTGGGGTCATGACGCTCTTGTCGACTGTAGTCCGGACTCACCACAGATGAAAGTCGACCCGACACCAGAAATCGGTGGGTGTGTACATTAGTTTGCCCGACTAGTGGTGTCACACATGATTGTTTTGGTTTGTTATGAAATTTATTTTCTGACGAGATTCGATTTATACACTTGATGTCTTTCTGCTTATGTATACTGGAACTGGAACCTATGTTCACCTAATAAGTGATTGATAAGCTAGGCCTATATGGTTCCTAACTAGTATACATTGAGTCATAGGCTAGGCCTAAGTATTTCTATCTAATGTACGTTCATCTCATAGGTTATTTATATCGTCTTAGTGTGTATCGAGTTCTATTTGCGATATATGTTTTTCCTACTCACTGAGCACATAATGTATTCACCCTCTCTGCTTTCCAACCATGCAGGTTAATTAGTGAGTTTGAAGCACTGAATGAATCGTGTGGTGTTTTGACATTTTTAGGGTTTTACCGCACGTGAGTAGTTTTTGTTTGGTACTTTAGTTGCATAGTGGCTCATGAACTTTTTTATTGTTTTTATTAGATTGGTTATGTTGATATGCTTTATGATTTTAGAAATTTAACTCTTGACTGTTTTGCTATTATAAAAGACCTTTTGTATGAACTTGGATATTACTATTGAGATTGCTTTGAGTGGACTTCAAAGTCCTAAAGTTGTAGCAAAAATTTTTGATGTGAATATAGAAGTGTGTTTAAAATTGTTTGCAGGTATTTGATTGAGTTTATGGGATTCTTAAAATACAAATATTGTGCTGCCCAAAATTTTCCAAAAAAAAAGAGATGTTCAGTTAGCCTTGCATAGTCGAATTAAGGATACCATGAGTGTCCTTAACTCGGTTATGTGGCGGTTGTCATGGCTTCGATGTGGTACTGGGTTGTGGCAATTAAATTGGTATCAGAGCCTGGTTTTTTCATTTTCAAAAGTGTTATTTCCACTTTTAAAAAGTTCATGAGCCTTAAGAGTCGAGTTTGGGTGTCGAAAGTCTTTGATTGAGAAGTTGAGTCCTGGATCGTTAAGTTGTCGTCCTTAATGGTTGGATGATTTCGACATCGATCAAAGTACTTGTCGACATTCCTTGGGATGTTTGGGATGTTGGATCCCGTTTCCGGAAGCCAACCTCTTGACAAAAATACCGTGCTACTTGAGCATGATTCCTTTTTTTATACAATTTCTCATCAGTTTTTTTCTAAGACACCTCACTTATATAAATTAGGAATTCATGATCAAAACTTATCCTCTCAACCTCATCCACACATAAATCATAATTCACTAACATCAAAAGAATACTGAAGTAACATTTCTAATCCCAATACATCAATGCCTCAAATCTCAAATACAAAAGTTGCA
>JANITX010157111.1:0-15409 GCA_027564395.1 Erythroxylum ulei
TCAGTTAGGAGTCAACTAGTGCATAAACAAGTAAGAAAATGAGGCCAATTTATAGTATAAACTTGGTTCAATCAATATGACATAATACAAAATCGTATACAAAGAGAGCTAGAAAATAAATTATAAGTTAGAGAGCTTCAAATCATTCTAACCGTTGGATGTCAAGAGGCAATACTCGGAAACAACATACTAAAATTTCATCCCAATGAGAGGTCGTTTAGTAATAATTCGAGTCTTAAGCAAATTTTGATATACCTTTTCTCTCTTTTATAGGCACTTTTCATTTTTGCACAACAAAATCTAATAATCATTACTCAAATATGACATAATACAAACCCGTATACATGGAGGGCTAGACAGAAAATACAAAGTTGAAAAGCTCCAAATCAGATTCTAAACATTAGATATCAAGAGGCAAGACTCAAGAATAACATACTAAAATTTCACCGCGATCATAGGTCGTTTGGTCATCGATTAAGGCTAGAGCAAATTTTTATGAAGGCTTTCTTTTTCATATGGGCATTTTTCTTCTCAGCAAAAAAAATATAATAAACATAAAAAATATATGACATAATACAAACTCGTATACAAAGAGAGCTAGAAATAAATTATAAGTTAGAGAGCTTTAAATCAGATTCTAAACATTAGATGTCAAGAGGCAAGACTCGGAAACAACATACTAAAACTTCATCCTGATGAGAGGTCGTTTAATAATAAATCGAGGCTTATGCAAATTTTGATATACCCTTTCTCTCTTTTATTGGCACTTTTCTTTTTTGCACAACAAAATCTAATAATCATTACTCAAATATGACATAACAGAAACTCGTGTACATATAGGGCTAGTAAAAAAAATACTAAGTTGAAGAGCTCCAAATCATATTCTAACCGTTGGATGTCAAGAGCCAAGACTCAAGAATATCATACTAAAATTTCAGCCCAATCATAGGTCATTTGGTCATCGATCGAGGATAGAGAAAATTTTTATGTAGGCTTTCTCTTTCTTCTGGGCATTTTTCTTCTCAGCACAAAAAATATAATAATCATCACCAATATATGACATAATACAAACTCGTATACAAAGAGAGTTAGAAGATAAATTCTAAGTTAGAGAGCTTCAAATCAGATTGTAACTGTTGGATGTTAAGAGGCAAGACTCGAAAACAACATACTACAATTTCATCCCATTGACAGGTCGTTTAGTAATAAATCAAGGCTTAAGCAAATTTTGATATACCCTTTCTCTCTTTTATGGGCACTTATCTTTTTTTTACAACAAAATCTAATAATAATTACTCAAATATGACATAATACAAACTCGCATACATGGAGGGCTAGATAGAAAATACTAAGTTGTAGAGCTCCAAATCAGATTCTAAACGTTGGATGTCAAGAGGCAAGACTTAAGAATAGCATACTAAAATTTCACCCTGATCATAGGTCCTTTGGTCATCGATCGAGGCTAGAGAAAATTTTTATGTAGGCTTTCTCTTTCTTCTCGGCATTTTTCGTCTTAGCAAAAAAAAAATCATGACCAATATATGACATAATACAAACTCGTATACCAAGTGAGCTAGAAAATAAATTCTAAGTTGGAGAGCTTCAAATCAGATTCCGATAGTTGGATGTCAAGAGGCAAGACTCAGAAACAACATACTAAAATTTCATCCCTATGAGAGAGTTTAGTAATAATTTGAGGCTTAAGCAAATTTTTATATACCCTTTCTCTCTTTTATGAGCACTTTTCTTTTTTTCACAACAAAATCTAATAATCATCACTCAAATATGACAAAGTACAAACTCGTATACATAGAGGGCTAGACAGAAATTACTAAGTTAGGGAGAATCAAATCAGATTCAAACCGTTGGATGTCAAGAGGCAAGACTCAGGAACAACATACTAAAATTTCATCCCGATCAAACGTCGTTTGGTCATCGATTGAGGCTTGAAAAAAATTTTATATGCACATTCTCTCTATTTTAGGCACTTTTCTTCTTTGTACACCAAAATCTAATAATCATCACTGAAATATGACATAATACAAATCAGTATACAAGGAGATCCAGATAGAAAATACTAAGTTAGAGAGTCCAAATTGAATCGTAACCATTAGATGTCGAGAGGAAAGTCTCAGAAACAACATGCTAAAATTTCATCCCGATCAGAGGTTGTTTGGTCATCAATCGAGACTATAGCCAATTTTGATATGAACTCTCTCTCTTTCTTCTCAGTACTTTTCTCTTTGGCACAAAAAATATCATAATCATCACCAACATATGAGATAATAAAAACTCGTAAACGGAGAGAGCTAGAATGAAAATTTTAAGTTAGAGAGCTTTAAATCAGATTCTAACCGTTGGATGTCAAGGGGCACTTTTCTTTTCTGCACAACAAAATCTAATAATCATCACTCAAATATGACATAATACAAACTCGTATGCAAGGAGAGCTAGACAAAAAATGCAAAGTTAGAGAGCTCAAAATCAGATTCTAACTATTGGATGTCAAGAGGTAAGACTCAGGAGCAACATACTAAATCTTCATCCCGATCAGAGGTCGTATGCACATCGATTGAGGCTGGAGGAAATTTTGATAGGCACTTTCTCTCTATTATAGGTATTTTTCCTTTTTGCATAGCAAAATCTAATAATCATCACTCAAATATGTCATAATACAAACTTGTATACAAGGAGAGATGTCATAATACAAACTTGTATGCAAGGAAAGCCAGATAGAAAATACTAAGTTAGAGAACTCCAAATTAGATTCTAACTGTTGAATGTCAAGAGGCAAGATTCAGGAACATTATTCTAAAATTTTATCCCGATCAGAGATCGTTCGGTCATCGATCGAGGCTAGAGTAAATTTTAATATGAACTTTCTCTCTCTTCTAGGCATTTTTCTTTTTGTCAAAAAAACTCTTATAATCATCACCAATATATGACATAATACAAACTCGTATACAATGAGGCCTAAAAAGAAAATACTAAGTTAGAGAGGTTCAAATCAGATTCTAACCGTTGGATGTCAAGAGGCAATACTCAGGAACAACGTACTAAAATTTCATCCCAATCAGAGGTTGTTTGGTCATTGATTGAGGCTGGAGCAGACTTTGATTTGCACATTCTCTCTATTCTGGGCACGGTTCTTTTTTGCACAACAAAATCTAATAATCATCACTCAAATATGTCATAATACAAACTTGTATACAAGGAGAGCCAGATAGAAAATACTAAGTTTGAGAGCTCCAAATCAAATTGTGACTGTTGGATGTCAAGAGTCAAGACTATGGAACATCATACTAAAATTTCATCCCGATCAGAGGTCGTTTGGTCATCGATCAAGACTATAGCAAATTTTGATACGAACTTTCTCTCTCTTCTCGGTACTTTTCTATTTGAAACAAAAAAATATAATAATCATTGCCAATATATAAGATAATATAAACTCGTATACAAAGAGTGCTAGAAAGAAAATTCTAAGTTAGAGAGCTTTAAATAAGATTCTAACCATTGGATATCAAGAGGCAAGACTCAGGAACAACATACTAAAATTTCATCCCAATCAGAGGCCATTTGATCATTGATTAAGGCTGGAGCAAATCTTGATATGGACTTTCTCTCTTTTCTCGTTACTTTTGTCTTTGGCGCAAAAAAATATAATAATCATCACCAATATATGAGATAATACAAACTTGTATACAAAGAGAGCTAGAAAGAAAATACTAAGTTAGAGAGCTTCAAATCAGATTCTAACCATTAGACGTCAAGAGGCAAGACTCAGGAGCAACATAATAAAATTTCATCCCGATCAGAGGTCGTTTTGTAATCGATCAAGGCTTAAGCAAATTTTGATATGCACTTTCACTCTCTTCAAGTCACTCCCCCCGAGAGATCAACTAGAGACAAAAACAATTATCAAGGAAGTTTTTTTCCACAAACAAATCAAATAATCATCACCCAAGTATAGCATAACACAAACTCGTTTATAAGGAAGGTTAGATAGAAAATACTAAGTTAGAGAGCTCTAAATCAGATTCTAATAATTGTATATTAAGAGGCAAGACTCAGGAATAACATACTAAAATTTTATCCCGATCAGAGGTCGTTTGTTCATCGATTGAGACTAGAGCAAATTTTGATATGAATTTTCTCTCTCTTCTGGGTACTTTTCTATTTGGCACAAAAAAATCTAATAATTATCCCAAATATATGACGTAATACAAAATCGTATGCAAAGAGGGCTAGAAAGAAAATACTAAGTTGGAGAGCTTCAAATCAGATTCTAACCGTTACATGTCAGTACGCAAGACTCATGAACAACATACTAAAATGTCAACCCGACCAGAGGCTGTTTGTTCATCGATTGAGTTAGAGAGCTTTAAATCAGATTCTAACAGTTAGATGTCAAAAGGCAAGACTCAGGAATAACATACTAAAATTTCCTCCCGATCTTGATATGTACTTTCTCTCTCTTCTAGGCACTTTTCTTTTTTGCACAACAAAAGCTAACAATCGTCACTCAAATATGACATAATACAAACTCGTATACAACGAGGGCTAGAAAGAAATTACTAAGCTAGAGAGCTGCAAATCAGATTCTAACCGTTGGATGTCAAGAGGAAAGACTCACGAACAACTTACTAAAATTTGATCCCGATCAGAGGTCATTTGTCATCGATTAAGGTTAGAGCAAATTTTGATATGGACTTTCTGTTTCTGCTGGGCACTTTTCTCTTTGGCGCAAAAAATCTTATAATCATCACCAATATATGACATAATACAAACTCGTATACAAAGAGGGCAAGAAACAAAATACTAGGTTACAGAGCTTTAAATCAGATTCGAACAGTTAGATTCAAGAGGCAAGGCTCAGGAACAACATACTAAAATTTCATCCCGATCAGAGGTCGTTTCTTGATTGATCGTGCCTTGAACAAATTTTGATATGCACTTTATCTCTCTTCTAGGCACTCCCCCTGAGAGATCAATTAGAGACAAAAACAGTTATCAAGGAAGGTTTTTGCCCCAAACATAACATAACATAACATAATACAAACTCATATACAAGGAAGGCTAGACGAAAAATAGTAACTTAGAGAGATCAAAATCAGATTCTAACAATTGGATGTCGATAGGCAAGACTCAGGAACAACATACTAAAATTTCATCCCAATTAGAGGTTGTTTGGTCATCGATCGAGACTAAAGCAAATTTTGATATAAACTTTCTCTCTCTTCTAGGTACTTTTCTCTTTAGGACAAAAAAATCTAATAATTATCGCAAATATAAGACATAATACAAACTCGTATAAAAAGAGGGCTAGAAAGAAAATACTAAGTTAGAGAGTTTCAAATCAGATTCTAACCGTTGCATGTCAAGTCGCAAGACTCAGGAACAACATACAAAAATTTCAACTTGATCAGAGGTCATTTGTTCATCGATTGAGGCTGGAGCAAATTTTGATATGCAATTTCTCTCTATTCTAGGCACATTTCTTTTTTGCACAACAAAATCTAATAATCATTACTGAAATATGTCATAATACCAACTTGTATACAAGGAGAGCCAGATAGAAACTGCTAAGTTAGAGAACTCCAAATCAGATTCAAACCGTTGGATGCTAAGACGCAAGACTCAGGAACAACATACTAAAATTTCATCTCGATCAAAGGTCGTTTGGTCATCGATTGAGGCTGGAGTAAATCTTGATATGCATTTTCTCTCTCTTCTGGGCACCATTCTTTTTTGCACAACAAAATCTAATAATCATCACACAAATATGACATAATACAAACTCATATACAAGGAGGGCTAGACAGAAATTACTAAGTTGGAGAAATCCAAATCAGATTCTAACCGTTGGATGTCAAGAGGCAAGACTCTGGAACAACATACTAAAATTTCATCCCAATCAGAGGTCGTTTGGCCATCGATTGAGGCTGGAGCAAAATTTGATATGCACTTTCTCTTTATTATGGGCAATTTTCTTTTTTGCACAATAAAATCTAATAATCATCACTCAAATATGACATAATACAAACTTGTATACAAGGAGAGCTAGAAAGAAAATACTAACTTAGAGAGCTCCTAATCAAATTGTAACTGTTGGATGTCAAGAGGCAAGACTCAGGAATAGCAAACAAAAATTTCATCCCGATCAGAAGTCATTTGGTCATCGATCGAGACTATAGCAAATTTTGATACGAACTTTCTCTCTCTTCTAGGTACATTTCTCTTTGGCACAAAAATATAATAATCATCACCAATATATGAGATAATATAAACTCGTATACAAAGAGAGTTAGAAAGAAAATTCTAAGTTAGAGGGCTTTAAATCAGATTCCAACCGTTGGATATCAAGAGGCAAGACTCAAGAACAACATACTAAAATTTCATCCCGATCAAAGGTCGTTTGGTTATTGATTGAGGCTGGAGCAAATCTTGATACGCACTGTCTCTCTCTTCTGGGCACTTGTCTTTTTTGCACAACAAAATCTAATAATCATCACTCAAATTTGACATAATACAAACTCATTTACAAGGAGGGCTAGACAGAAATTACTAAGTTAGAGAGCTCCAAATCAGATTTTAACCGTTGGATGTTAAGAGGCAAAACTCAGGGACAATATACTAAAATTTGATCCCGATCAGAAGTTGTTTGGTCATCGATTTAGATTAGAGCAAATTTTGATATCGACTTTCTCTTTATGCTGAGCACTTTTCTCTTTGGCACAAAAAATATAGCATTCATCACAAATATATGACATAATACAAACTCGTATACAAAAAAAGATTGAAAGAAAATTCTAATTTGGAGAGCTTCAAATCTGATTCTAACCATTGGATGTCAAGAGGCAAGTCTTAGGAACAACATACTAAAATTTCATCCCTATCAGAAGTCGTTTCGTAATAGGTCGAGGCTATAGCAATTTTTGATATCAACTTTTTCTCTCTTCTCGGTACTTTTCTCTTTAGCACAAAAAAATATAATAATCATCACCAATATTTGAGATAATACAAACTCGTATACAAAGAGAGCTAGAAAGAAAATTCTAAGTTAGAGATCTTTAAATCAGATTCTAACTGTTGGATGTCAAGAGGCAAGACTCAAGAACAACATACTAAAATTTCATCTCAATCGGAGGTCATTTGGTCATCGATTGTGGTTGGAGCAAATCTTGATATGCACTTTCTCTCTCTTTTGGGCACTTTTCTTTTTCGCACAACAAAATCTAATAATCATCACTCAAATATGACATAATACAAACTCGTATAGAAGGAGGGCTAGACAGAAATTACTAAGTTAGAGAGCTCCAAATCAGATTCTAATGTCAAGAGACAAGTCTCAGGAACAACACACTAAAATTTCATCCCGATCAGAGGACATTTCGTAATCGATCGAGACTATAGCAAACTTTGATATGAACATTATCTCTCTTCTCGGTACTTTTCTCTTTGGCACCAAAAATATAATAATCATCACCAATATATGAGATAATACAAACTCGTATACAAAGAGAGCTAGAAAGAAAATTCAAAGTTAGAGAGCTTTAAATCAGATTCTAACAGTTGGATGTCAAGAGGCAAGACTCATGAACAACATGCTAAAATTTCATCCCGATCAGAGTTCGTTTGGTCATCGATTGAGGCTAGAGCAAATCTTTATATGCACTTTCTCTCTCTTCAGGGCACTTCTCTTTTTTGCACAACAAAATCTAATAATCATCACTCAAATATGACATAGTACAAACTCGTATACATAGAGGGCTAGACAAAAATTACTAAGTTATAGAGCTCCAAATCAAATTCTAACCCTTGGATGTCAAGAGGCAAGACTCAAGAACAACATACTAAAATTTGATCCCGATCAGAGGTTGTTTGGTCATCGATTGAGATTATAGAAAATTTTGATGCAGACTTTCTCTTTCTGCTGGGCACTTTTCTCTTCGGCACAAAAAATATAGTAATCATCACCAATATATGGCATAATACAAATTCGTACACAAAAAAATATAGAAAGAAAATTCTAAGTTGGAAAGCTTCAAATCAGATTCTAACCGTTGGATGTCAATAGGCAAGTCTTATGAATAACATAATAAAATTTTATCCCGATCAGAGGTCATTTCGTAATTGATCAAGACTATAGCAAATTTTGAAATGAACTTTCATTCTCTTCTTGGTTAGCAAATTTTGAAAAGAACTTTCTTTCTCTTCTCGGTACTTTTCTCTTTGGCACAAAAAATATAGTAATCATCACCAATATATGAGATAATACAAACTTGTATACAAAGAGAGCTAGAAAAAAAATTCTAAGTTAGAGAACTTTAAATCAGATTCTAACCATTGGATGTCAAAAGGCAAGACTTAGGAACAACATACTAAAACTTCAACCCGATCAGAGGTCGTTTGCTTATCGATTAAGGTTGGAGCAAATTTTGATATGCACTTTCTCTCTCTTCTGGGTACTTTTCTTTTTTGCATAACAAAATCTAATAGTCATCACTCAAATATTGCATAACACAAACTCGTATACAAGGAGGGTTAGACAGAAATTACTAAGTTAGAGAGCTCCAAATCAGATTCTAACCGTTGGATGTCAAGAGGCATGTCTCAGGAACAACATACTAAAATTTCATCTTGATCAGAGGTCGTTTGGTCATCAATCGAGGTTATAGCAAATTTTGATATGCACTTTCTCTATATTATAGGCACTTTTTTTCTGCACAATAAAAATGTAATAATCATACTCAAATATGACATAATACAGACTCTTATATAAGGAAGGCTAGATAGAAAATATAATAATCATCACTAATATATGACATATTACAAACTCGTATACAAAGAAGACTAGAAAGAAAATACTAAGTCAGAGAGCTCTAAATCATATTCTAACCATTGGATGTCAAGAGGCAAGACTCAGGAACAACATAGTAAAATTCATCCCGATCATAGGTTGTTTGGTTATCGATTGAGGGTGGAGCAAATTTTGATATGCACTTTCTCTCTATTTTGGCCGCTTTTCCTTTTTGCACAACAAAATCTAATAATCATCACTTAAATATAAAATAATACAAACTCGTATGCAAGGAAGGCCAGATAGAAAATACTAAGTTAGAGAACTCCAAATCAGATTCTAACTGTTATATGTCAAGAGGCAAGACTCAGGAACAACATACTAAAATTTAATCCCGATCAGAGGTTGTTTCTCATCGATCGAGGCTAGAGCAAATTTTGACATGGACATTCTCTCTCTGCTCGGCACTTTTCTATTCAGGATAAAAATTCTAATAATCATCACCCAAATATGACATAATACAAACTCGTATAAAAAGAGGGCTAGAATGAAAACACTAAATTGGAGAGCTTCAAATCAGATTCTAACCGTTGGATGTCAAAAGGGAAGACTCAGGAACAACATACTAAAATTTCATCCCGATCAGAGGTCGTTTACTGATCGATCGAGGTTATAGCAAATTTTGATATGCACTTTCTCTGTATTACAAGCACTTTTTTCTGCACAATAAAAATCTAATAGTCATACTCAAATATGACATAATACAAACTCTTATATAAGGAAGGCTAGACAGAAAATACTAAGTTAGAGAGCTCTAAATTAGATTCTAACCATTGGATGTCAAGAGGCAAGACTTAGGAACAACATACGCAAATTTCATCCCGATCAGAGATCGTTTGGTTATCGATCGAGGCTAGAGTAAATTTTGATATAAACTTTCTCTCTCTTCTAGGTTCTTTTCTCTTTGACATAAAAAATCTTATAATTATCACCAATATATGACATAATATAAACTCGTATACAAAGAGGGCTAGAAAGAAACTACTAAGTTCGAGAGCTTCAAATCAGTTTCTAACTATTGGATGTCAATAGGCAAGACTCAGGAAAAACATACTAAAATCTCATCCTGAGAAGAGGTCGTTTCGGAATCGATTGAGGCTTGAGTAAACTTCAATATGCACTTTCTCTCTCTTCTGGGCACTCCCCCTAGAGATCCACTAGAGGCAAACACAATTTTCAATGAAGATCTTTGCCGCGAAAAATCTAATAGTCATTACCTAAATATAACATAATACAAACTCGTATGCAAGGAGGGCTAGACAGAGAATAATAAGTTAGAGAGGTCCAAATCAGATTGCAACCATTCCATTTTAAGAGGCAAGACTCGTGAGCAACATACTAAAATTTCATCCCGATCAGAGGTTGTTTGGTCATCGATCGAGACTAGAGCAAATTCTGAGCACTTTTCTCTTTGGCACAAAAAAATCTAATAATTATCACCCAAATATGACATAATACAAACTTGTATACAAGGATGGCTAGACAGAAAATACTAAGTGAGAGAGCTGCAAATCAGATTCCAACTGTTAGATGTCAAGAGGCAAGGCTCATAAACAACATACTAAAATTTCATCCTAATCAGAGGTTGTTTGGTCATCGATCGAGACAAGAGCAAATTTTGGTATGAACTTTCTCTCTCTTTTAAGCACTCTTCTCTTTGGCACAAAAAATTCTAATAATCATCACCCAAATATGACATAATACAAACTCATATACAAAGAGGGCTAGAATGAAAACACTAAGTTAGAGAGCTTCAAATCAGATTCTAACTGTTGGATGTCAAGAGGTAAGACTCACAAACAATATGCTAAAATTTCATCCCGATCAGAGGTCGTTTGGTCATCGATCGAGACTTGAGAAAACTTTGATATGCACTTTCTTTCTCTTCTGGGCACTCACCCTAGAGATCAGCTAGAGGCAAACACAATTATCAATGAAGATCTTTGCCACAAAAAAATCTAATATTCATGACCCAAATATAACATAATACAAACTTGTATACAACGAGGGCTAGACAGAGAATAATAAGTTAGAGAGCGCTAAATCAGATTATAACCATTGCATTTTAAGAGGCAAGACTTATGAAAAACATAATAAAATTTCATCCCGATCAAAGGTCGTTTAGTTATAAATCGAGACTAGAGCAAATTTTGATATGAACTTTCTCACAGTTCTTGGTACTTTTCTCTTTTGCACAAAAAATATTATAATCATCACCAATATATGAGATAATACGAACTTGTACACAAAAAGAGCTAGAAAGAAAATTCTAAGTTAGAGAGCTTCAAATTAGATTCTAAACGTTGGATGCCAAGAGGTTAGACTTAGGAACAACATACTAAAATTTCATCCTAATCAGAGGCTATTTGGTCATCGATTGAGGATGGAGCCAATTTTGATATGCACTTTCTCCCTCTTCTGGGAACTTTTCTTTTGTTTATAGCAAAATCTAATAATCATCACTCAAATATGACATAATTCAAACTCGTATACATGGAGAGTTCGATAAAAAAAAACTAAGTTAGAGAGCTCCAAATCAGATTCTAACAAGATGCCAAGAGGTAAGACTGAGGAACAACATATTAAAGTTTCATCCCGATCAGAGGTCGTTTGTTCATCGATCGAGACTAAAGCAAATTTTGATATGGACTTTCTCTCTCTTCTGAGCACTTCTAATAATTATCACCCAAATATGACATAATACAAGCTCGTATACAAAGAGGTCTAGAATAAAAATACTAAGTTATAGAGGTTCAAATCAGATTCTAGCTATTGGATGTCAAGAGGCAAGACTCAGGAACAACATATTAAAATTTCATCCTGATCAAAGGTGGTTGGTCATCGATCGAGGTTCGATCAAATTTTGATATACATTTTCTTTATATTATAGGAACTTTTTTTTTGCACAAAAAAATCTAATGATCATACTCAAATATGATATAAGGCGAGATAGAAAATACTAAGTTAGAGAGCTCCGAACCAGATTCTAATAGTTGGATTTCAAGAGGCAAGACTCAGGAACAACATACACAAATTTCATCCCGATCAAAGATCGTTTGGTTATTGATCGAAGCTAGAGTAAATTTTTATATAAACTTTCTCTCTCTTCTTGGTTTTTTTCTATTTGGCATAAAAAATCTTATAATTATCACCAATATAGGACATAATACAAACTCGTATACAAAGAGGGTTAGAAAGAAACTGCTAAGTTAGAGAGCTTCAAATCAGATTCTAACTGTTGGATGTCAATAGGCAAGACTCAAGAACAATATACTAAAATTTCATCCCGATAAGAGGTTGTTTCGTTATCGATCGAGGCTTGAGCAAACTTTGATCTGCATTTCTCTCTTTTCTGGGCACTCCCCCTAGCGATCAACTAGAGGCAAACACAATTATCATTGAAGATCTTTACCACAAAATAATCTAATAGTTATCACCCAAATATAACACAATACAAACTCGTATACAAAGAGGGCTGGACAAAGAATAATAAGTTAGAGAGGTCCAAATCAGATTGTAACCATTACATTTTAAGAGGCAAGACTCATGAACAACATACTAAAATTTCATCCCGATCAGAGGTCGTTTGGTCATCGATCGAGACTAGAGCAAATTTTGATATGAACTTTCTCACTATTCTCGATACTTTTCTCTTGGGCACAAAAAAATTTTATACTCATCACCAATATATAAGATAACACAAACTTTTACACAAAAAGAGCTGGAAAGAAAATTCTAAGTTGGAGAGCTTCAAATCAGATTCTAACCGTTGGATGTCAAGAGGAAAGACTTAGGAACAACATACTAAAATTTTATCCCGATCAGAGATCGTTTGGTCATCGATTGAGGATGGGGCAAATTTTGATATGCACTTTCTCCCTCTTCTGGGCACTTTTCTTTTTTTTACATCAAAATCTAATAATCATCACTCAAATATGAAATAATAAAAACTCGTATACAAAAAGAGCTAGACAGAAAATACTCAGTTAGAGAGCTCCAAATCAGATTCTAACCGTTGGATGCTAAGAGGCAAGACTCAAGAACAGTATACTAAAATTTCATCATGATCAGAGGTTAGAGCAAATTTTGATATTGAATTTCTCTCTCTTCTAGGCACTTTTCTCTTTGACACAAAAAATATAATAATCATCACTATTATATGACATAATACAAACTCGTATACAATGAGAGCTATAAAGAAAATTCTAAGTTAGAGAGCTTTAAATCAGATTCTAACCGTTAGATGCCAAGAGGCAAGACTCAGGAACAACATACTAAAATTTCATCTCGATCAGAGGTCGATTGGTAATCAATCGAGGCTTGAGCAATTTTGATATGCACTTCCTCTCTCTTCTAGGCATTCCTTCCCCCGCCGGGAGATCAACTAGGGATAAACACAATTATAAAGGAAGTTCTTTGCCACCATAAAATCTAAAAATCATCACCTAAATATGAAATATTACAAACTCTTATACAAAGAGAGCTAGACAGAAAGTACTAAGTTATAGGGCTTCAAATCAGATTCTAACCATTGGATGTCAGGAGACAAGGCTCATGAACAACATACAAAAATTTCATTCCGATCAGAGGTCACTTACTCATCGATCAATACTAGAGCAAATTTTGATATGAACTTTCTCTTTAGCAGAAAAAATCTAATAATCGTCACCCAAGTATGACATAATACAAACTCGTATACAAGGAGGACTAGACATAAAATACTAAGTTAAAGAGCTGTAAATTAGATTCTAACTATTGGATGTCAAGAGGGAAGACTCAGGAACAACAAACTAAAATTTCATCCCGATCACCAATATATGACATAATACAAATTCGTATACAGAGAGGGCTAGAAGGAAAAAACTATGTTAGAGAGCTTCAAATCGGATTCTAGCCGTTGGATGTCAAAAGGCATGACTCAGGAACAATATACTAAAATTTCATCATGATCAAAGGGCGTTCCGTAATCGATCGAGGCTTAAGTAATTTTAATATGCACTTTCTCTCTCTTCTGCGTATCCCCCCAAGAGATCAACTAGAGACAAACATAATTATCAAGGAAGTTCTTTGCCAAAAAAAATCTAATAATCATCACCCAAATATAACATAATAAAAACTCGCATACAAGACGGGCTAGACAGAAAATACTAAGTTAGAGAGCTTAAAATTCGATTCTAAACGTTGGATGTTAAGAGACAAGACTTAGGAATAACATACTAAAATTTCATCCCGATCAAAGGTCATTTAGTCATCGATTATGACTAGAGGAAATTTTGATATGAACTTTCTCTCTCTTCTGCGTAATTTTCTCTTTGACCCAAAAAAATTTAATAATCATCCCAAATTTTTGGCAAAACACAAACTCGTATACAAATAGATCTAGAAAGAAAATACTAAGTTAGAGAGCTGGAAATCAAATCCTAACCAGTAGATGTCAAGAGGCAATACTCGGGAACAACATACTAAAATTTCATCCCGATCAGAGTTCGTTTGGTCATAGATTGAGGTTGTAGCAAATTTTGATATATATTTTCTCTCTCTTTTTGGTATTTTTCTTTTTTGCATAACAAAATATAATAATCATCACTAAAATATGATATAATATAAACTTGTACACAAGGAGGGTTGGACAGAAAATACAAAGTCAAAGACCACTAAATCAGATTCTAATCGTTAGATGTCAAAAGGCAAGACTTAGGAACAACATACTAAAATTTTATCTCGATCAGAGGTCGTTTGGTCATCGATCGAGGTGAAAGCAATTTTTATATTGACTTTCCCTCTCTTTTAGGCACTTTTCTCTTTGGTGAAAAAAATATAATAATCAGCACTAATATATGACATAATACAAACTCGTATATAAAGAAAGCTAAAAAGAAAATTCTAAGTTAGAGAGTTTCAAATCAGATTCTAACTGTTAGATGTCAAGACACAGGACTCAGGGACAACATACTAAAATTTTATCACGATCATAGATCGTTTGGTAATTGATCGCTGATTGAGCTAATTTAGATATGCACTTTCTCTATCTTCTAAGCACTCGCCCCGAGAGATCAACTAGAGATAACTACAATTATAAAGGAAGTTCTTTGCCACCACAAAATCTAAAAATCATCACCTAAATATGAAATAACACAAACTCGTATACAAGGAGAGATAGACAGAAACTAATAAGTTACAGAGCCTCAGGAATAAGATACTAAAATTTCATCCCAATAAGAGGTGATTTGGTCATTGATCGATCTTAGAGCAAATTTTGATATGCACTTTTTCCTCTCTTCCGAGCACTTCTACCTTTTACGCAACAAAATCTAATAATTATCACCTAAATATGACATAATACAAACTCGTATATGTAACACCCCACTCCCGTGTGACCCGAACCCGGCATCGATGGTGATATCCGAGTCCGTGCCCCACGAGGGTGGCGTGCTACATCACTCATTCAGTAATCGTTACGCTCTTTTTTTTGTTTTTACAACGAATGCAAAATTTAATACCCAAATTGGATCCTCACTCAAACATATACAATTTCATAATTCACAGTTT
>JANITX010157114.1:0-15407 GCA_027564395.1 Erythroxylum ulei
GTATTTCGTTGAATATTCTTATGGGAATTTAGATTTTAGATATTTAATTCTTCAGAAACCAAGTTTATAACTCTAAAAAAAACTTAGAACATATAATAATAATAATAATAATAATAATAATAACAACAACAACAACAACAACAACAATAACAAAAACAACAAAAACAACAACAGGAACAGCAGCAGCAACAACAACAACAACAATAACAACAACAACAATAATAATGATGATGATGATGATGATGATAATGATGATGATGATGATGATAATGATGATGATGATGATGTTGATGATGATGACGATACATCAAAACATAAAATATAACAATCCAAATGAAGTTTAACAACACAATTCAAATAGAGTAAAAGAAATGAACATCATCATTTAAAGCAAAAGTTTATAACAATTCAATAACGACGTCTAACTCTCATTAAACTAGAAGAAATATTATCGCAAAAAGTTATCATCTCCCGAGTTTTGTGTTCTTCAATGCCTTCTTATGTAGATTTAACTTCAACATCTTGAAATACATCTAGAGGTATAAATTTAGGATCTTGATTGATGATATTAAAAGCTGAGTCACCAATTGTACTTTCTCTAATATAGTTATGTAACGCAAAAGCTACAAAAATTATTCTATTTTGATCAATTAATGAATACTTAGGAATTTTCTTTAATATCTTCCATCAAGCCTTAAAAACACTGAAAGTCCTCTCAATAAAACTTCTCAATGATGAATGAGCTCGATTAAAAACTTCTTGAGATCCTCTTGGATTTTCACCACGAAACTCCGATTGATGATATCTTATCTTTGGGTAAGGTGTCAAATATCCTTCTGTTTCTGGATAGACTTTGTCAACCAAGTAATATTTACCTAAGTTTCCATAGAATCAATATAATTAGTATAAATGATATCATAAAAAGTCTAAATCATGAATAGCAAATCCTACAAATCTTAAAATTACCTATCAGTGGTTTTGGAAATTGAAGGCAATTACCGATTGTATTAAAGAAAATATAAGAATCGTGTGGTGATCCCTCCCATCCTGCTAAAGCATATGTAAATAGTAAGTTAAAGTCACATGATGACAATACATTTGTTGTTATTATTCCTTTTTGTCCTCTAAATCTCATTTGATCCTCCTCTGCAACAACTACCACTATATGTGTATTATCATCAATAGCTCCAATGCAATCCCATTATAAAACAATGATCGTAAAATGATAAAACATCATTTTTCAATGAAAAAATATAATGAAAGGGGAGTATGATCATATTCAGTTACCTTAAAATGTCGCATATATCTAGCATCATTGACAATTTGTTGTGGAATCTCCTTGAAAATCCATCCATAGCAGTCAAAAATTGTTTAAAAACTCTACTAACAGTTTCACCAGAATGTTGAAAACACTCTTGGGCATCTCTATTAGAGGAACCTTTACTTAGGACATACACGAATAAACTGTCTTTCCCCAAAATAAACACCCTATCCAAACGTCTCAAACCATAATTTTTTTCCAAAACCATACATAATTGACGAAATGTATTTTGATTCATCCTAAATGTATTAAAACACCTTTTTTCATAACCATTCAATAAGTAATTCATCCATAGTTCTCCTATTTGATAAGAAGTCAGGAATGGTTCCTTATATATGTGGTTAAAAAATACACACTCATGTAACCCGCTACATAAGCCATTGAATCCGAAAACTCAAATCTCATTGTCCAAAAATTGCTTCATTTGTAGAAGTTGCATAATTTGGATAACATTATCATCTATACCTACAGATCAATAAGTAAAATTATATTGTAAATAAAAAACACACTTATATGTCTAAATATAAAGAAATAAATAATATAGCACATAATAAAACTATAAATTACCAACAAGATAACATAATATAATAAAATAAACTAACCAAATTCATAATGTCTTAAAATACGCCATGTTAACATAAGTGTACAAATAATAAAAACAATAAACTAAACATAGTAATGGATAGAAAGAAACTATATTTAATGTTCTTTATGTTTGTCACACTCAAACATAAACTTATGTATTCATCTCTCTTTATATCATCTGGTAAACCAAAAAAAAATTGAGCTTCTTTGCGGATCTTCAATCAACATGCAAGCAAAGCAAAATTCAAGAGTATCAGTCTCTAAACCTAGCAAAGTACATATTTTTCCCAAATCATTCATAACATTATGATGTGATGCACTAGCACCAGTACTTTGTGATGCACCAATATTCATTGTGTATAAATTTTTCATAATGGATCTATTCATCTCCTATTGGACCCTATTTTCGGAGCCCAACATCTAAAGGCATAAACCATAAGTGTATTTCCCTATAGAGTTATCTCAACTAACCATCGTTAGCCATTCCCACAAGCGTGGCGTGTCCACACCAACAATCATCAAAATCACAATTTGACTTCTTTAAAACAATTGCAGCTCTATGTCTCTAGTTTATTTTGAAATAAGAACCACCTCATTCGGAGCTCTATAGCTCAAGATATGCTTAAAAACCTAAAGTATGTTCATAACCCAATTATGCTCTTCCAACCGATCTCTCATTTTCTTTCTATCAATCTTTTCCAAATCAACACCAAAAGCCACCAATTTTTATGGAGATATAGAACAATGTATTAGGAACCTATTGGTTGAAGAATCACTTCATTTTGAGATCAGATGATGAAGTTATGGCCAAAAGAATCAAGTATGTTTATATCCTCAATCAATTTGTACCTATCTAGGGAAAATTGCCATAACTTTCTCTAAAAAAGTCTGATAGAGGTCATTCTTAGACGGTTTGAGAGAGGACTTCTAGATCTACAATTTCATGAAGACTTGAAGCAAGATTTAGCCATTTAGAGGGTCAAAAATGCAAATTTTCGAAAATGTACAGCATATGTTTGTTAAACGGACATACACAGGTCTGGGGCCATTCCAGACCCGAGAAGGTCCGTTTAACGGACTTAATGTCCATTAAATAGACATGGGTGAAGCTGGGGGTTCTCACAGACCCAAGAACGTCTGTTTGACAGACCTGAGGTCTATCTAACGGATATAGTAGGTACCAAACTCCCTCCAAAGCCTCTCCAATGATTCCTATATCCATTATAACATCATGTTTACTTATAATCTTCCCAAGTTCAACTCTTCTAGTGCAATATCACTTCATAATAATTCAAACACCGAATTGATCTCATAAAAATCTCAATTCTCAACTCATTTGAATCATCACATTCAACTACATCTCATCATTTACTATAGCTGTCATGATATACATCCTATGCAGCATCACCACTTATAAAGCTCATATCTCTCAATTTCGATATCCAAAAATTTCAAACTTTATAGCGTTGGAAAGATAAGAGTATAAGCTATAACTTTCAAGAAGACCATTTTGACCAGTTCTACCTATATTATTCCCTATTTTCCCCTGAAGTCAAAACACAATTCCTACCCCTATGAAAAAAAAACTGGAAAATGCAATATAAAGACTTAAAAAGTCATAAGCAAACATAATGTATATATAGTTCATTAACATCAAAAGATAAGAGTTTTACAATGCTTTAGTGGGCATTTCGAGCCGCCTTACATCATAATACAAAAATACAAACTTTACAAGAACAATAATTGCTCAAAATGCAACTAAAGCCTTATTTTACAATATCTAGTTTCAAAAAAAATATGCAAATTGGAGTGATCCCTTGGCTCTTGACTCGGTCACTCGATATCTTGCTCATCGCCTGAAGATGGGACGGAATAGGGGCTAAGCTTAAAGCTCGTGGGTAATAATTTTATAATCGGTAACAAGCAAATTCATATGGAAATCTATGAAACACATATTCCTTAAATTCTCAACATATAAACCAATTCGTAAACCACATAATTTATATATTCATCAAACTTGTCCATAAAACATAAATGCATAAACACATCAGAATGTTTTGGGTAGTCCGTAATAGAACATACTAACACAATTCCATAAAATGATCTTATGTAGCCGTGAACAAAATGTACTATCGCAGTCCCATAAAATGGTTTTGTGTAGCCGTGAACTTAGGGGAGTCCGTGAAGGAGCTCCATGCCACTAGCAGGCAGATGAGAAAAGCTTTTAGTCAAAGTGCACTTGACAGACAAAACAGATCACCACAAACCCACATAACATGTAATTCATGACTTGAAAACTGATTACCCAAATGGCACATTTCGAAAACTTGCTTTTCATAAACATAAAATATTTCATATGCATTTCCATCTTCATTTCAGAATTCATCAACCAAATTCCTATACCAAGCATAATAGCCATTTCTCAACTCATTCAAAAGCAACAAATACAACAATTATGAAGCAAGTTGAATTCATTCCCATCTCAATTCAAAATTCATTCACAAAATTGACATACAACAACATGTGGCACATTCTCAAGCATTTAAAGAACAATAAATGCACATTTATAAGGTAGTTGGAAAATCCTTTAATTCCATTTATTTGAAGAACATTTATAGCTCATTTACTCAATTATAAAAATGTGACCCACCTTAATTTCCTTGTGTGAAAACTTGCTCAAGGATGTCTCTCCTCTTGCTCCTCTTGCCTCTCTTCCCCTTCCACATTAGCAAAAATCCCCATTCAATAGGAATTCAAATTGGAAAACCCAAAGGAACCTATGCATGAAATTGATCCTAGAAAACTTAAACCGATGCATTTCCTAAGCTCTTTGAACTAAAACCCTTCCAAAAATCCAAAAGATTAATCTTAACTTACTTTGAATCTTCACTAAACAATGAGTTTCTTGGCTCTAATAAAAGCTCTAATACTCTTCTTCCTTTTTCCCTTCTTGAACAACTTCAAAATCACTTTTTAATACTAAGAAAAATCAAAACCTAGCTTAGCTTTCTTTCTCTCCTTTCTTTTCTCTCCAACAACACTCTCTCCCTCTTCTCTCTTCTAATTTTCGTTTTTTTTGCTTCTTCCAAATGTAAGACAAGTCTTCTTTCTCCCTTTTATACCCTTAATGAATCTAAAATGTTCGATTTACCCTTCCTTCAATGCCTTAAGACTTTACAACTTAAGTGATCTTCCAATAATGCCCCTTATACAATCTTACCACCTTAACACCTTAATTCAATTAACCTATGTCATATAATCTCATTCACATTAACATGCTAATTAACTCCAAGATAAATTAATCTATCAAGACCTCAAAATTAATTTAAATCATGCTTATTCATCAAGAAAAAAATTTGGGGGCCAACACTCATCACCTTCGTACTCAGCTTTCAAGTATTCCCATATTTCTTTTGCAGATTTTAAATGTATAATTCTGGTAAATAGAGAAGGACTTATAGGAGAATAAAGGCAAGATTTAGCCCTTGCTTATCTGATGAGTCTTTCACTTTGGACTTCATTTGGTTGATGGTTGCATTATCTGCCAAATGTTCAACCTGGTAATCTTGCTCAACTGGCTTCCACAAGTCTAGGCGTTCCAGGTACGTCTGCATTTTCACAGCCCAAATCTGATACAATTCTCCATCAAAGAATGGTGCTAGCATGCTTGGAACTCCCTCCATCTTGATGTCTGAACTATTCCGAGGTACACCAGTTTCTTGTTCAGATGAACCTTCCAAAGAACTGCTCCACAGATCCCTTAAGATCTTCTAAATGCTCTGATACCACTCTTATTTATGATGATATCTATAGAAAATAATAATCTTGTAGAAGATGAACTGAGAAGAATGAATTGAGATTGATTTTATTTGATCTCTTCTAAACATATTTATACATTACTGTCAGCAAACATTAACAGACTTTAACAAAAAAAATTAACTCTAACTGTCATAACTGCTCTTCATGATCTTCTTGACTTCTAAGACTCCAACAATTTCTGGTACTATCCTATCTTTTCTCGATCATCTTCGTCATTACTATTCCACTGGTCCTGTTCTGCTCTTCTTTAATAAACTCCAACACCACCTAAATGACTTCCAAATTTCAATATTCAAGATGGTCTTATCTTAAAGCATCTGCAAATTGTTATTCCCGATGGTCATGAGCTACAGCAACAACTTTTACATGAGTATCATTGTATTTTTTGTGGGGACCAAGTAGGAGTTGCCAAGACATTAGCCAGGCCTTTCAACCAACTTTTATTGGAATCATATGTGTAAGTAAGTCACCAATTTCGTTACTTTTTTTCGAACCTGCTAGGAGGTCAAATACCTCCCTAGTAAATAGGTTGGTCTCCTTCAACCCCTGCCATCCCACATTTGGCAAGACATTGCCATGGATTTCTTTACCCACCTTCCACCTTCCAGTAGGAAGTTTGGCGTATGGGTCGTTATTGATCTATTATTTAAGTACACCCATTTTATTGCCTTAGGTATCGGTGTTACGATGCCATAACTTGTTGCTTCTTTTTCCCAAAGAAATTGGTTGACTTCATGGCTTGCCAAGATCCATTGTTAGTGATCAGGATCTACTCTTTGTTAGCGTATTTTGGAAGGAATTATTCCATCTACAAGGTGCTAAACTCAAATTAATTAGTGCCTATTATCCCTAAATAGATGGGTAGTTTGAGGTTCTTAACCGTTGTCTCAAAACCTATCTCTAATGGTTTTCAAGTGAGCATCCACAAACTTGGGCCAATATCCTGCACTGAGCAGAATGGTCATATAACACGTCTTGGCATTGATATGAACCCTTTCAAGGCAATGTATTCCCACCATTTCTTATTACTTGCCTTATAGTATTAAGATTGCCTAATTGGAGGATTGCTTGTTGGAGAGACAAGCACTCTTAGCTCAACTGAAGGTCAATTTGGAGAGGGACCAAAATTAAAAGAAAATGCAAGCTGACTGCCATCATTGTGAGAAGCAATTTGTTATCAAGCATTGGGTGCTCACGAAGTTGCAACCTTATCGTCAGCAATCGGTAGTCAGGCGCACATCACATAAGCTAGCGAAGAAGTATTTTGGGCCTTATCAAATTGTTAAACATATTAGTACTGTTACTTATGAGCTCTCACTTTCTGCTGATTCCAAAATCCATTTAATGTTTCAATGTTTCTCTTTTAAAAGCTTTCAAAGTTAATGTGTACTTATCCCTCACTCCCTTTCCCACCATTACCATAGATGGGTAACCAATTCTCGAACCAGAGCAGGTACTACAAACTCACCAAGTTAAGTTATATGGCGAAGAGTTGACATAGCTTTTGATCAAATAGAGACACTTGCCTAAAGCAGAGGCTACATGGGAATGGTTAAATGACATAGAAAGCAACAACCCCTACCTTTAACCTTGAGGACAAGGTTGTAATACCAAACAGGATAAGCATGAAGGGCCAGAAAAAAAAAAAACTTTCTTAGACGAGGGAGTTTGTTATCAGCTAAACAATTTTCTATTATAATCTTTTTGGTTTTACAGCCAATCATTAGCTCTAAATCCTACGAAAGGTACAACTGTGATGTAAGGCTTATAAATGAAAGAAACAGAATGAATCAAAAGGAGAATAATTTTCCTCATCCCGCTCATTCTTTTATCTCTCTCTCCTCCTTTCCTCCTTTTTGCTTCCTCTTCTCCTTCTAAATTTTGTTCATAACAATGCAGACCATTCAAAGAAATTAATGACATGTACCCCTTAAACCATGAATATATATTTTAAGACTCAATCAAAAACATTTAGAAAAGCCTTAATTACCACTTAATTTTCACTTTGAGTTCATATAAAGATGCATTTACCTCTTTACAAATTAAGCCTCCACTGCCACCAGCTAAAGATCTGCACTCATACAAGAGGAGTCTACAATTGTGGTCTCCTTTATCTACATGAGTTGCACCACCATGATAATCTTTACGTGAATGCTTTCATAGGCATGGCAACATTGTATTGCCATATATTTGAAGAATATTATTAGTTTATTCTAATCGGTTGATTGAAATTTTATGTATGATATTATCATTTTAATTAATAAAGACATTATTTACTTTTTGTATTTTATTAATTACATTTGATATTGTAATACTAAAGATAAAATTTCCAAAATAACTAGTGTACAATTAAAATTATGATAAGTTCATAATTGTAAAATGTAATTTGCATTTATATATTGTTCTTAAATTGTTCCTAGTTGTAATTTCATCAGGACGAAATATTGATAATAATGTAAAACTAGCACATGTTATGTTTCTTTTTTTAAAAACAGTAATTGATCTTATAAATTAAAGTATAGAAATACTTAAACAAACATGTGGGTGCTTATTAGAGAATAAGTTCATTAAACTGACTCGATTATCACTACAACAAAGTCTAGATTTGGCTATGTTTTATTTGGCAACGATTTCAAAATCGACACTAAAAGTCAGCTTTTGGTGACAATTTTTAAAAACTTCACCAAAGGCTTACCATTTTACAAAATCTTCGTCAAATCCTTTTGTGATATTTTAGTATTTTCATCACCAAAGTGTGAGTCTTTGGCAATGGATTTAGATATCACACAAAAAGCTGGACTTTTGGCAACGAATTTTTTAAACCATTGCCAAAAACTTAAATAAAAAATTACTCTCTTATTTATAATTACTTTGACTTGATAATTTTGTGACTAAACATCATATTGAGAAAAATAAGTTTTAATATTATTGACAATGATTCTAAGTGTAAAAATAAATTTAGCAATGAAAAAGTCAAATCATTTCAATAATTTATGAAACTATAAACACAAAATTAATTAATATTATATAGGTTTATGTTTTTTATTTTAAAGTATATGATTTGACAATTTTATATGGTTTCATAAAATTTTCAAATAGTTTTAACATGAAGTTTGTAATAAAATGATATATGATTCTTACAGAAAAAAGATAAATATTGATATATCGTGAGTAATATAATATAATGATATATGGTAAATAATACAAGATTTTAATCAGAAGTCGAACAATTCTTACAAACAAAACAATAAAAAAAGTTTCACGCATATTCCTTAGAAAAGAAAAGGAAATAATTTTTTTTTGGATTCTAATTGAATTAAGACTCGGTAGATAAGGTAAAGGAGTTCCCAATGTTTAGATTCCCAAGAAAGGCTCCTTAAAAATTTGAAGATATCAAATGAAATAGTGAAAGATCTTCTCTCAAGAGTTAGTTTACTAGCACTCTTCCAACAACTTCTTGGCTTTAACTAAACTAGCAAAGGATGCAATGAACGATTTCCCAAATGCAATATAGATCAATGAATTAGATGAACAACACGTACCATGCATTTCAACTAAGGGACAAATAGTATAGAACAATCAAAGCTAAATGAAATGGTATAAGGAACCTAAATTTGAACACATGCATACTCGATTGAATGACTCCATCATCATTATAATGAACAAATACAGTTTTTTTTCAATTGACGACTGTTCCAAAATAACTGATTTCCCTAATCCTATATAGACCATCAGGATATCACCATCACCTCCATTTCCATATATGTTCTCTTGAAGATTCAAGGAAGCTTTACACAACACATAGTATATACAATCAATCGTTCATCTAATAGCTTCCTAATAGAAATGAGATACAGATAATAAAGAAAGAGAGCTAATTTGGATGATAATAAAAACTTTCAAGAAGAAGATCGACCATTGAAGGCAAAGGGTGGTTAGACTTTGATGAGGAGATTTATTGTGCATCAATTTCTTCTTCATCAAAGAAAATTTTGCCACATTCTTCCCATCGGATCTCATTTCTTCCATCAAAAACTAGACGCAATGTTGACATCCTGTGAAGAATTTATGTTAATAGTTTTATTCTGGAAAGTCAATAAAAACAAAAACAAGTCATAAGTAAAATCAATATAAAAGCACAGTGTACGATTTAATAAGGACACAGAAAATTATATGAAGTTATATGCAATTAACAAAATATTCACATAAGAAGCAAAGATCATTGACAAATTTTTTGACTATCTAAAAATTCTCTACACAAGAACATTCTATGTTTGCCACTCACCATTAGAGATAAATAAAACCCAGAACATATGCCATAGATTAATAAGTGATATGACATCTTTAATAATAGAAGACTTCTTATTTGAATGTTTTTTCATGTCTAACACACTTCTAAGATTATTAATGGACATCAATAAGTCAATATAATTGGTTAAAGTTGAATTTATAACCTATTGACATAAGAAAAGAAAGTTTGTATTACCCACAATATCAGTATTTTTATACATTCTCTATTTCAAACATAAGTCAGAACCCACAAATTTTCTACAACATTCTAGCAATTTTTATTTTGTGATCTATTAATTGAGACAACTTTATAAGATAAGGTTAAGAATGTTAACTATGTATGTACTATATTTAGGGGATGTAGAATTAAGTGTGCTTTCCTCTAAAGCCACTATTACGATAAAAGGAGACCAACTACATAGGACTTGGATCCCTTGACACCCTCATCAGATATGGAGAAAACTACAGTCATGTAATTCAAAATGGAACGAAGTACGGAAATAGAAAGGGTAACCATAGACAATCAATAAGATGCAAAAATCACACAAAAAACGCATGCAACAAATCCAAGTAGATGAACAAACTTACATAAATAGTTGAATGAAGATTGGGGATCGAAGCTATCTATCCAAAGCAAAACCCTATGATCTTTAACTAATAGTTGGAAATCCAGATTAGGCAAGAAGACACTGAGTTAGAAAAAAAGAATCAAGTAATTTCATACCATGAGGTTAGCTTTCACTTGGGATGGGAGTGATCTGTAAATCCTCCAAGAGAAAGCTAACGACTATCTATTGTAGAACAATGACCAAAGGAAAAAAAGAAGAAGAAAAACTGAGAAACAAAACAAAGGAGCCCATACCCGCAACTTGAACAACTCGGAGAAGAAGATCGCCTTCGATGGTTCAGCCCTAATTAGGAAGCATCTGGAGACTCTTTTGACTCTGGAGGTTTTCAATTTATGTCCTCTAATTGGCTAATAGGGTTTTCAATTTCATAAAACGACTACATTTTGGCTTGACCTTTAGTGACAAATACAAAAATCGTCGGAAAAATGTGAAGCTTTTGCGACAATTCTTATAATTCATTGCCAAACCTTTTTCCCATATATAAAACTCTATATATCATAGAAATTCTATAATATATAAATTATATATAACAGTATAGAATTTATATATAATAAAAGAGAATTACGATTGAATAGATTAATATATTACATAAGTAAGATATGATAAATTTTGTAATATAATAATATATGATTCATACATATTGATAAAATAATAAATATTATGATATTAATGAAGATGGTGAGATGGTGAATCCATCCAGAATGGGATATTATTAACTTTATTTCCAATCAAATGCTCTCGAACCTTCCAGTTCATCTGGATCGTTGATGATAATCATAATGGAACTTTATAAAATGTTTGTTGTGTACAAACATGGGCCTTATTTTGGCCCTCTAATTGTTTGTAGGCTCTATCCAAATAATTAATGTCCTATGTTTGGGTAATCAAGTTTCCAATTCTAAATTGGAAAGAATTTATATATAATAAATAAAGAATTAAGATATGAGAAAATTTATCTATTATTTATACATGCCTAAATCATTATATTAATGACAATTATTATCTATACCTTCATTTGTCAATATATTAATTACCATATATAATTATATTAATTACAATATAATTATATATGGTAGCAAATATAATATAATTATATATGGTAGCAAATATAATTGAAGAAGCCTCCTTTTTATGTTCTGTTTATCTGCTACATTATCATTATATAGGTTTATCTGGTATGCTTTCGATGTATGGGTTGTTGTTTAAGTTTGGAAGAAGGTGAATCTTGTTTCTGTTTTGGTTGTGTATGGGTTAACATTTTTTTTTTTGGCTTCCATGCTTGTTTGAGGAAAGCCGACTAACTGTTTGATGAAAGGCCTGTTAGAGAATATTATAAACATTAGTTAAATTTTAGCCCTCTGAAATGTTAAATTTGTAGCATATATAAAGATGATGTAAAGATGAGATTAGAGTTGTTCAGTACCTTAACCACAAAGTGATGAATTGAGCATAACGTTTGACACTAAAATGGGTATTTAGTGCCTTTATAGAATTGCTTCTTAACGTGTTTGCTTGCTTATGTTTATATAAGAGCTTCTTTATATACGATCTTTAAAAATGGTGTAATGGTAATGTTTCTATTAATAAATTTAGCCTTGTTAACAAATCATGATATGTACTTTAGAGGAAGATTTAAGTTTAGGATGTTAAAAGTTCACTTATACAGTAATGTTTATTAACCAATTAATCTTTAAAATGGGATATCAATTATTTGGCTATAAAAAAATGTTAAATCAATATGTTTATAGAGCATTTTCTCCAGAAATATTAAGATACTAAAATTCTAATATAAAAAGTAAATTATGACCCTTAGTATGCGAAGAATCTTAACTTTTACTACAATTATTTTTCAATTCATTTTTTCCTTCTATATGTTTTACAATGGAACAATTAGCTTTCCGCCAAGCTCTCGTCTTCTATATGTTATTTGACTTTTTTTTTTCTGTTTATTATCTTCTAATCGAAGAGTCTTTTGTTCTTTTTCTTACTTTTATTAAGTTTATAGCTCCACTAGTATCTGATTAATAACCCTTTGATGTTTTGAAAAATGACCCAATAATAGCTTTTGTTTTAATAGTTATATGTTCAAACTTGTTAACAAATATAGTAACTTTAGTGCATGTCCAATTCTTATAATTTCAAATAACGTTCGTGTATGTTCATATTGACATTAAATAATTGTATTATATTAAATACAAAATCATCATTTTACTAGGCCTTGTTTGGGTTAAAGAACGTCAATAAGTGTCCAGCTTTGTCATTTGTCATTCTTCGTTTTTGGTTTTCTGTATGTCTGTCCAGGTAAGTTGTCCAACTTTTTTTTTAGTTTTTATGTTCTGCTTTAATAGTCTTAGTATTTTTGTTTTGCTTTTGTGTGAATGCAAGGAAGGTCTCGATTTTGTGTTACTGTTTGGAATATTGTTAGAATCATTGATGACTAGATGTATGAATTACATAAATATTTACTGTATATGGAATGAGTTTATCATACAATGGATGATCTGTTTTATAAGCCACTTGAATGGTATATAGGTCGGAAACCTATAATGCAACTTCGTTGAGGCTTATCGATAAAATATTCCATGAGCTTAGGAGTTTAGCGAGAAGAACCCTTCTCAATTCATGTGGTCTAACAATGCCACGTACCTTGTGGTGTTACGGTGACAAATTAAAAACTTAATTTATAATTTCAGACATAAAACATAAGAAATCCACTTATAATTATGGATGATCTATTTTATAAATGGTATATAGGTTGGAAACCCATGATGCAGCTTCGTTGAGACTTATTGGTGAAATATGTCATGAGCTTAGGATTCACAATAGGAAGACCCTTTCTCGATTCATGTGGTCTAACAATGCCATATACTTGGTGATGTTATGGTGACAAATTGAAAATATAATTCATAATTTCGAACATAAAACCTAAGAAATCTACTATAATTATGGATGAACTATTTTGTGAACCACTTGGATGGTATATAAGCTAGAAACCTATGATGCAGCTCTATTGAGGCTTATCGATAAAATATTTCATGAGCTTAGGAGTTACAACGAGAAGACCCTTTCTTAATTCATATAAATGATGACTTTCTTAGCAGGCTCAATTTCATTGTTTTTTAAAATCAAAACTTAGTATGTCAACTTGTATTGGTTTATCATTATGTTATTTAAAACTTAAATTGCATATAGTAATTTACTTTTAATTGTATAGCTAGATGGATAAAAGTTGGACGTATCATCAGAAATGGTCCACTGAATACTTAAAAAAGAGTTCAGAGTTTCGTGCAATTTGTAAAAGATTAAATGGGTGTAGAATGTTGTACTCATTGTCCATGTATAGATTGCTTAAATGTGAACATTCAAAGTCAAGATGTGGTATATAATCACTTGCTAATTCGAGGCATAGATAAATTATATACTTTATAGATTTATCATAGCAAACGCTTTAAAGCAAGTTGTAGTAGAAGATTTGATACAGGTGTTGATAGTAGTAATAATATTGATGTAGAAGATTTTGATATTAATGACGATGTTAATGATGGGATTAACAAGATGTTAGAAGATTATGGGAATTATATGGATACTATGAATGAAAATGGTTTGGCTAATAGTATTACAAAAGATAATTTTAGGAAGTAATTGAAAGTTGCTCAAGAAGAATTATATTCAGGGTGCTTGAAATTCTCACCGCTATCTTTTGTTGTCAAGTTGTTACATTTGAAGGTTTATAATAAATGGAGTAACAAATCTTTTGACATATTAATTGACTTGCTCAATGATGCATTACCTGTTGGACACAAATTGCCCAAATCTTACTATAAAGTAAAGAAATTGTTAAAGAACCTAGATTAGGATATATTTCAATACATGATTGTAAGTATTATCATGATACATTTTGGAAGGACAGTAAAGATCTTGAAGAATGTGCCATTTATGGTACATCAAGGCGGAAAGTGGATGATGGGAAAGGAAAAAAGATACCGTATAAAATCTTGAGATACTCCCCTATTAAACCATGACTACAAAGGCTTTTTATGTCAACAAAAACAGCTATATATTTGAGGTGGCATAAAGAGAAATGAACTGATGATAACTTCATGTGTCATCCAGCAGACTCACTGGTATGGAAAAACTTTAATGGAAAGTTTTCATGGTTTGTAGAGGATAGTCGTAATGTACGACTTGGTTTAGCCTCATATGGATTTAATCCATTTGGTAATATAAGTACTTCTTATAGCATATAGCCAGTAATTCTAGTACCATACAATTTAACCCTATGGAAGTGCATGAAGGAGCTTTTTATGTTATTGTCTTTACTTATTCTAAGACCTACAGCTCCTGATAAGGATATCGAGTTATACAGGCAACTACTAATTGATGACTTAAACCATCTCTAGGAGGTTAGATTAGAGTCTTATGATGTTGTTGAAGGTAAAACATTTATAATGTATAGGGATGTTTTGTAGACTATAAATGATTTTCTAACTTATGGAAATTACTTTGTCTGAATGGATTACTAAAAGTGTAACATTCTGTCCCCATATTAAGGGTTAGGACCCGAACTTTCAGTATTTGTGAGCTCAAAGAGAGATTAAAATAATGCATTTTCTTGCTCATGCATCATGTTAGCATATATGCACATAAATACAAAATGTTTTCACATAAAAAGTGGTACATGCATTCATTGACAACTTCTGGGTATAATGGTATTAAATGTGATTTTATTGAAAATGAGGAGTAGAAGGAGCAGAAAGAGTGAT
>JANITX010157250.1:0-15359 GCA_027564395.1 Erythroxylum ulei
GTCCTAATTACTCCCAATCCATCTCATCCTATGCCAATTTACTATTCTACCCTTCCAGTTGAGGGTGGGATGTTACATTAGGAGAGCTAATGAATAAGTAAAAAGAGGTGGGTGTGTCAGTTGTAATGTGGAATAGGAGAATAAAAGAAGGAACAACTAAAAATAAGGGGAAAAAATGAAGTAAAAGTAAGCAACTGGTCACCTATTTTCTCTTTAGTTAAGCCATATTGGGAAAGGTGGGAGAGTTTTTTAGGTTGAAAAGAAATACAACAGCTGATACATTTTATCCTTTTCGATTTGCAATAAAATGAGTGACGGTTAGACAAGGAGACAACATCTAAACCTCCATTGAAGCCATTATCACAATCTTCTCGGTTTTCAAAATGGGGAAGGAGGAACAACGAAGATAGCAGTGGACAAAAACTATTTTTCGTCAATTTCTCTTCGTTTTTCAATATAAATGGAGGCTACAAATGCTGATTCCTAGAGCTTGATGGAGAAGATGGAAGGCTAACATCCCGAATCCAAGTCATGATTAAGCTATTTCATCTTGATTAATGTTATTAATCTCTTTTTGGATTGTTATGTTGTTTCTGTTAATTGAATCGGACTTTGTATAGATGATCTTAATACTTTATTTAGATTTTTCTATTACAAACCTATTGCTATAATGTGAATGTAATCCGTAATTGTTACATTTTTAGCATCTAACGATCGTGAATCGTTAGGAACACCATAAATTAGGTTAGATAACCCGAACATGTGAGATTACTACCTATATTGATCGTTTTCCATGTTGAAATGGTGTTTCCAAATTGAATCTAGAGATCATATCTTAGGTTATTCGATAGTTAGGTTTAATTAACGATTGTATTTTAATTAAACATAACCTAAGGGAAAATTGAGATTTATAAAGCATACTATTAGTCTCAGATAAATAGTCTAAAGAGACGTATGAAGACGTTAGGATGATGGAATATGCTTGATCGTGTTTAGGCCAAGATTGACGCTAGAATCGGAGTTTACTTACATTTGACATTTTAATCATTTTCGATTGTTTGCTTTAATTTGATTTAGATAATTAACTTTGAGTTTATTTTCTAAATTGAATAAAATCCAAAACCCCCTTTTCATATTTTCCTTGCATCAATTAATTTATTTATGAAAATTAATCGAATATTCTCTGTGGATTCAATCCCGACTCACCATAACTACAAATTTGAGTGTGTAGAGTTAGGTACATTTTGCATTACACTCGACACATGCTATGAGTTGGGGAACTTAAAGTAAATAATGCAGCTAATCTTAAAGCAATTAAGTTAAGTTAGGTAGCTTTGGTGTACTACATCTGGAAGGAGCGTAATTATAGAATTTTTAGACAACAAAGCTGAAGCATTGAAATGGATTTTCAGGACATTTTCCTCCATTACAGATTGGCCATGTTAGCGAGAGGAATAACTATTAATCTGTTAAGTACTTTGAAGAAATGATGGGGATTAGAGTAACACTAATTTATGTGGTCTCAAAAGTACCCCTTAGATAACAAGATGTAGACGATTACTAGGAACCACAACTCTTTGTAATCTAGACTTTTTGGACTATCCTTGACCTTTTGTATTCTAGGTGTAATTATCTTTAATTTTTTAAAAAAATTCAATAGGAGGGGCTACCCCTTGTTGTTCTAGAATTTTGTTCGGTGGTGAATAGAAAAACCTAGTTTTTGTTTTTATCTCTGTAACTACATAAGTCCACATGTGTTTAACTTTTTGAATGCTATTGGGAGATGTTTGTTACTTTAATATTGTCTATGATATTTGTTCATTTGGTTCTTTGTTGGCAGGGAAGGTCTCAACTGTCAGAGGTGATGGTGCGGTATTTTTTAGGTTCAAATGGAAAAAATCATTTTAGGTGCACTGCTCAATGTCTTAAGTTTTGTTTGAAGAAGGCATGGTCTAAATATAGGTGTGACATTCAATATATTGAGTGCTACTATAATTTACAGTGAGACATGATATTCTTTGTACTCAATCATGACATTCTTATATTAAAGTGTAGGTATTGCTTATTTGTTTAAAAGATGTTTTTTTATACATAAACACATTATTGAGTATATGAAGCCCAAATATAGTTTGTATTAATTTATGATAGTCTATGTATAGTCATAGTATTCCTATATTAAAATGAAGGTGTTACTTATGTAAATGATGTTTTTTTTTACTTAGGTATGATATGAGATGTATTTAGTATTGATATAATTTGCATTATGGCTATTTACACTTAGTCATATTATTCCCACATTAAAGTGAAGGTGTTAGTTATCTATAATAATTAATGATATTTTTTTGTTCATATGTGTGTTATTGAATGTATAAGACTCATGGTATAATTTATATTGAGGTATATTACTGCTTATGCTAATTTTGAGTATCTGTTTATTAAAATTTAGCTGTCACTAAGCTTGAAAAAGGGCATAAACTCGAACTGATATGAATTAAAATCGATAGGCGATCTAAGTTGATCTAGTTATAGGCTGGGTTCAAACTTTTATTATTTTAAATTTTTGGAAATCGAAAACTTGACCCCATCTATATATAAAACTATGTTATTTATTTATATCAAAAAATAACATTTTTTTTGTTACTGAGTAGACTGAAACAAAGGCTTCAATCATGTTTTGCTTTGTGCCCTAGTGAACACTTACATCTCTGGCTCAACTCTGACTTCATCGTAATATCACTCACCACTACTGTTCTCACTTTGTCACTTGTTTTGCTCACTTATTGTAGTTTTGGAAAGTTATTTTTTTCTTATAATGAATGTCATATTTATACTATATGATCTTATAGTCTATTTTAATGTAGTTGGGAAATTAGTTAGGAAAAAAAATTAAATTGACGTTTTACATATGCAATTTTGAATATGCTGAACTTTCTCTTTGAGTGGTTAAAAGTGGATAAATTCTTTCAAGGGGTTGTACCAGCCACTACAAGAATTAAGACATTTAGAGACAATTTTTTTGTGACAAACTATTATTTTTTCATAGATATGAGGTCTTTTTGTTTAGATTAACTGTGATGATTTATTTTTTCTGTCACTAATGCAATGATAATTGTTACAATTTAGTCATCATCATCATCATCACACCTAGTCTGAAATCCCACAATAAAGCGGGGTTTGGGGAGGTCTGGTAGTACGCAGCCTTACCCCTACATAGTAGAGAGGCTGTTTCTGGCAGACCCATATGCAAATGAGACAATTTAAGAGTGATGCAGGTGATAGAGAAAATAGGTAAAACTAGCACGGTAAATTATTAAGTAAATAAAATTACAATACATACTTAAATAGATGAAAAAACAAATAACAGGGTATACCTGCTGGCGTCCAGATCTGCGAGTTCCTGAAAAGCTGCAAAGTCTTACTCTACTTGTCTCCAATTAGGATAGGATTCCTTGCTCAGAGACCTGAAGGTATGACAATCCTACTGTCCCTACACACCTGTCCTGAGAAGTCAATCTGAATGCTCGTGAGCCTTGTCCAAAGATTACACTCAAAAAGGGAGAACGGACGAAGAATTGGACTTCCTATTCGATAATCTGCTTATCGCGGCCAACATCTCCTCATAACTACTATACTATTTTTGCAAACGCAAAAGGTTACTCCTTTACCCTTATCCAATCACGCCATACTTTTCTATTTCTAGCCACTGTCTCAGTAAGGACCAACGCGGACAAATCCTTCTTGATCTCTTCCCTCCAGTTCTTGTAAGGCCTCCCATTATCCTTTTGTATTCACTAAGGGTTATTCTCTCACAGCTTCGTACCGGAGCATCAGAAGGCCTCCTGCGCACATGCCCAAAGCACCTAAGCCTAGTCTCTCTCAACTTGTTAGCAAAACTAGCTACCTGTAGTCTATCTCTCACCTCACAATTTTGGAACTTATCTCTCTTGGTAATGTTACACATCCACCGAAGCATACGCATTTCTGCTACAAACAACTGTTGTGTATGTCTACGTTTGGCAGGCCAACACTTTGCCCCATATAACATGGTTGGACGAATCACCGTTTTATAAAACTTCCCCTTGAGTTTTAAAGTAATCTTTTTGTCACATAAAACCCCTGATGCACTTCTCCATCTGACCCATCCAGATCTAACACGATATACTATATCAGCATCGATATTACCATCATTCTGAATGATGGACCTGAGATGTTTAAAGCTCGTTTTCTGTGGTATGACGTCATCACCAATTGCTACCGCTGACTCCTGTGCTATCTGGTTTCCTGAAAAGTTGCATTCTAGATATTCCGTCTTAGTCCTGCTCATTGTAAACCCTTTCGATTCAACGTATCTCTCCAACATTCTAACTTGGAATTGACCCCCTCCTTGGTCTCATCCACTAGGACAATATTGTCAGCAAATAGCATACACCAAGGTACCTCTTCTTGAATATGCTTGGTAAGTTCATCTAGCACTACTGTGAACAACAAAGGGCTTAAAGCAGATCCTTGATGTAGTCCAACACTAATAGGAAACGCGTCTGTGTCGCCTCCTATAATCCTTGCGCTAGTCAATGCTCCTTCATACATATCCCTAATTACGCTAATATAGGTCGTAGGAATGGCCTTTGCCTCCAGACACCTCCATAAGAGGTCTCTAGGAACCCTATCATACGCCTTCTCTAAATCAATAAAAACTATGTGTAAATCCCTATTTCATTCTCTGTAGCATTCCATGAGTCTACGTAGTAGATATATGGATTCTGTTGTGGACCTACCAAGCATAAAACCGAATTGGTTGGCCGAGATAGAGGCAGCTCTCCAGATTCTCTTCTCAATTATCTTCTTCCATAGCTTCATGGTGTGACTTAATAGTTTGATGCCTCTATAGTTGTGTCATTGTTGGAAGTCCCCTTTGACCTTGTATAAGGAGATCACCCTACTCAATCTTCATTCGCAGACTCTAGGATAACATTAAAGAGTTAAACTAACCACTGAATATTGACAAAGCCTATATGCTTCCATACCTCTATAGGGATCTCATCCAGCCCTACGACCCTTCCGCTCCCCATCCCTCTCAAAACCTTTGTAATTTCACCCCTTGTGACCCTTTCCCAAGAGTGCTTGGTAAGAACATGCCCCGACACGTAGGGATCAGCTAACTCTATGTCGCCCCCTATCTCTTCATTATACAGTCCATAAAAGTATCTTTGTCATCTCGTCTTAATGGCTTGGGCCTCTGTGAGTACTTGTCCTGCTTCATCACGAACACAACAAACTCGGTTGAAATCATTCGTTCTACGTGCCCTATCTCGTGCTAGCTTGAAATTTTTTTTTGTGTTTTCTTTAACGTATCCAATTCCCTATACATAGTCTGATATGCTTCTCCTCTATCCACTGAGATAGTTTTCTTTGCCTTCTGTTTCGCCAGTCTATATCTTACTCGATTAATACCCCGCGCCTCCTCTGTCGTACTTGCTAAAAGATCTTTAAAAGCTCTCTTTTTCACCTTAACTGTCCTCTAGACCTCCTCTGGCCACCACCAAGATTCCATCTGCCCTCCCCTTTGCCCTTTGGATACCCCTAGATGTTTTGTGGCAGCTGCCGCACCACGGAGGCTACACCTTCCCACATCCGATTTGCATCCCCACTCATATACCATGCTGAATTTGACCGAACGTGATCTTACATTGTTTCAACCTGTCTCCTTTTAGCTTCCTCCATTTAATTTTATGACAATGCATGGTAAAAAATTGTGATCTCCATCCCCTAATACATAGATCCAAAACTAGCAATTTATGTTGCATCGATATGCATACGGCTGGAAGCACCTTGCAATCTTTGCACCATGCTCTAGCACTTTTTCTGACAAGGAGATAGTTAATTTGCGTCTTGGCTGTGCTACTCTAAAAAATCACCACGTGCACTTCGTTTTTCTTAAATAAAGAATTTGCTATAACTAACTCATACGCGACGGTCATGTCCAATAAAGTAGTCCCATTATCATTTCTAGTGCCGTACCCGAAGCCCCTATGAGCTCCTATATATTCGTCTGAACTCGCCCCTATATGCCCATTAAAATCACCTACTAGGATGATTTGTTCTGTATTAGATACTTGTAGCAGCACCCCATCTAGCGCCTCCCAAAACAGACGTTTTTGTTATTCGTTTGAACCCACTTGAGGTGCATACGCACATACGTCATTGAGAACCATATTGCTAAAATAATCTCAGCCACCATAATCCTATCATTGACCCTTGTAATCTCCACGACTCGGTTTATAAGTTCCTTAACCATTAAGATACCTATCCCATTTTGCTTCCGCGTACTTCCCGAGTACCATAGTTTGAAACCCCCTATCTCCTTTGCTTTAGCTCTTGCCCACTTAATCTCCTGAATGCAAGCTATTTGTATCCTATACTTGTATAAAATCTTCACTAATTCCAAGGACTTTCCCATTACGGTCCCTATATTCCAAGAACCTATTCTCATTTCTTCATCTCCTTTTTTATCCCTACACGCTGCACGCATCGCCCCGCTAGCAGTGGTCCCAACCACTTGATGTAAAGGCATCCCTCTTGCCTTGTGTCTGTCACTCCTTCCGTAGGTATTCTCCTAAAAAGTCCTTAAAAAGTTGAAAATAAAAATAGCAACCCCAAATTAGAAATATAGATAAATCCGATAAAATATATATATATATATAATAATAATAATAATAATAATAATAATAAAAATAATACTAATAATAATAACATTAAAAATACTAAAAATAATACAATACCAACTAATACAAATAAAATAATAATAAAATAGAACAAAGAGAAGGAATTACTACTGTTCCACAAGTTCTTATAACATGGAAGGGCTCACAGAGAAAATACTAAAGTGGCTAGTGAGAGAGCCACTGGGCTTGGTAAGGAGGGATACTACAGGTGGAAAGATGTTGCCTGAAATCCTATCAATTAACACTCACCTCAATACTTAGGAATAATAATAAAAATAACCAAAAACATATATATATATATATATATATATATATATCAAATAATGTAAATAACACTAATAATAATAATTCTAAAAAAGGTCAACAAATAATTAAATAATAATAAAATAAAACAAAGGAAAGTAGTACTAGAGTGCCAACCGAAGGGATTCTCAGTCCTGATTTATTATTAAAACTACGAAAGGAAGAGAAGCTTGGACAATTGATCAAGCAGGGGCCAGTTGGTCATCCTGAATACACACGAATCAGTCCCACGTATCTAACCTAGGCCCCTGGAGTAAAGCGATAATAAAGAAACACATAAATAAAAGATAAAACAACCGGTAGCCTAAAAATAAAAAAATAACAATAAACATAGCAACCATTCCAGAGATACTAAGTAACCCACTGACAGAAACTTCAGCATTGACCAACTATCACAGGCATGAAAAAGCAACAAAAGGATGGCAGATTCGTATTTGTAAAGGGAACGACATAAAACAATATAAAGAAACAATAGGATACTCAACCATGCTTATCAAAGCTTAGGTGTCCAATAAGCCTCTTCTGTTAGGGCATGCAAGAAGGTGCTCGCTGTGCGGTGAAGTGAATCTAATGGGAAAGGCTTTGGCATAAAGTTGCTATGCTAAGATGTGACAATGTAGTATCTTTCACAATTAAATTGTCACTATTAATTTATTAATATTGTAAAAATTTCTTTTATCACTAAGTTCTATCACTAAAAACATATGCAATTTGGTGCCAAAGTAATTTTGGCGGGAATGGATTGTAATTGTGACAAAACATATATTGGTCACTAACATTTTCTATTTGTTATGACAAACTATAATTTAGTCACTAATATTTTTCTATTGCTGTGATGAAACAGTTTACTGTCACACGATATGTTACATTTTGTGACAAAAACTTTTGTCAATAAAAATTCAATTAGTTAGTGTCTACTTAATATTGTCTCAAAAACAGAACTATCACTATGGTTACTACTATTCGTAATTTTTGTGACAAGAAATTTTATTGTCACTTGATCATCAACTTTTTGTTACAAAGTTTATTGTTAATATAAATGTAATAAATTAATGATAATTATTTCTTGTTATAATAGCATATGAAAATTAACCACTTTAATGATTAATTTTGTCATTATTGTATAAATTTTAGGAACTAGAAACTACTTGTCATGATTTTTTTCTTTAATATTATTATTTGCAAATAAAATATATATTCTCTTATAAAATGTTCAAACCACATATATTGATACTCCATATATTAAAATTTAAAATAATAACCTAATCTAACATTATCTTAAAAAATGTGAATAACAACTATAGTTTTATCACAAAAGGTAACAAACATTTTCAATAAATTAATAATTTTTTTAGAAAAATAAATATGCATTTTTTGAATGAAAACTAATTCACTTAATCCTTTTTCTGATTGGTTGTAGCTTAAATGATAAGGTTTTTAGAAAAAAAATAAACATGATTTTTATTGAATGAAAAATTAATTCATTTAAGCATTTTACTATTTATTGTTGACACAAGCTTATAAATTCTATTTTATTGTTTAGATTATCGTATCGTACTAGTTGGTATTGGTCGTACTGACAAAAAATTGATATCGTACTGAACTCTGATACTAGTTAGTATTGTCTCTTTATGTTGCAATTTTATAAAATTTATAAATTATTTTATAAATTTAAAAAATTATCCGAAATAATACTCAATGTTGACTAGTACTAGTATCGTATCATTTCGAAACCAAATTCAATACCAACGGTATTCATAAAAGTGTTCTATATGCTTAAACTCCCTTCAAAATTAGAATTTAGTAGTTATTTGATGAATTATTATGGTAAAATGTAAAATATCATATGAATTTTTTAAAATGGTAGACTATTAAATTTTTAAATAAATTTTTATCATCTTTTATTCGGTCAAAGATGAAAATGTAACTTGGACCCAATTGAAATTTTGAATTAATTTAATTGTGTTAGAATATATAAAATAATTTCATTATATATTTAAAATAATGTAATGCTATTTAATAAATAATTAAAATAATAATATTTTTATTTAATTAGATAGAGTTTGAATTGTCTTAACCTCGTGAAAAACGGTTTGAATTTGACTTGATCCATTTCTATATTTGGTGTTATTATAAAGTTGCTTATTAGATGGGGCTTAATGGCCCTAAGCTCAATCCCTGAAGTTTATGAAAGTAAACACATTCAAATAAAAATAGCATTTTGAAATATATATTGCATATGTTTTTCCACATAAATCAAAATCCACGACGGAGCTACACTCAGTCGCTAGCGTGTTAGAGTACTAAGTAAATCTGCATCTACGATACATTACGTTGTATATATGTATTCCCTTCTATCTATAGATATATGTACTTGTATGAGTAAAACAAAGAAGAAGAAGATTAAATGCAAGGGTTTGGGAAGGCCGTTAGACTGACATCTCCAACTTCCATCACTTTTGGAAGTATTCCTTCGCCATCTACATCTACTCCATCAGATCCTTCGCTTTTTCCCCATCCTGCCCCTCACCGTTCTCCCAAGTAGTCCTCCCTTTTTTTGAAAAAGGAATTCTTTCAATGTAATGCTAATTGTGTACTTTTGTTTTGGCGTGATTTTATTTCTTCCGGTGTATGCTTAATAGATTGTTTCATTTATTAACCTAAAGATTGAAACTTTTTTGGATTTGGGGAGGGGGTGGGGGTTTTTAGGGTTTGGGTTTTGTTTTGTTTTTCTTTGTCTCAAAGAATCACATCTTTGATTTCCTAAGTTTTGACTTTGTATTATCTTATCTGTATATGAATTGGAAAATGCATGTAATTTAACAATAATTTTATAGAAATGCAAAATTGGTTTTGACTTCTAGTGGACCTGCAACTACCGAACTGGTGAGGTCACCATTTTTACCTCATCAAACTTCTGATTTTGCTACTGTTCCCCAACAAGCTTATCAAACTCCAAAGGAAGAAGATATTTAAAGTTTTTAAAGCTCTAGTCCTTCTTTTTTTGGTATAATACTCATGATGCAATGCAAAGCTCTGTGAAAATATTTTCGACGAAATGCTGGTTACTTCCCCCTCCCAGTTTAATAGAGCTAGTGATCCTCTTTGGATGAAAGGAACCTTGAAGCTTAAGAAAGAGTGGAGGCAGCTCCTTTGAGTTTTAAAAGAAGCTTTCCTACTGCAACAAGTTATTACCAATCTGCTAAATCCCATAGGTTAACTCCTTTATGATTCCCATTTCTTAAATTTTTTATTTTCATCTTACAATGAAAGCATCCCATAAATTTTACCACATTTCACTATTATAGGTCTATCTAGCTTAAGTTTTGAATGCAAATAGTCTTATTATATCATGCTCGACAATCTTTATAGCTTATTATTTTTGTGCAGACCTATTGGATCTCCTTTGAATTAGGATGATGCAAAGAGACCCTTTAAAGATGATGTGCAAGCAAATCCAAGAGCTTTTATCACAACTTCATTTATTGCTTCTTGCAATTCTTAAACTAGTGTAACAACTAAAATTGATAGAGTCCAGGACCTGCAAAGAGTCAGATCACCTCCTTTGATTTCTTTAAATAGACAGACGTCAAGTAATTCAAAAAAAACTTATGTTCAAAGGTAAGATACTATTTATATATTTGGCCTTTTAGATAATAGGAATCACTCCTAACTGAATGGATGTCCATGACATTCCAATCTTTAAGAAATATGTTATGGTGTTAAGGGTGCAGTAAAGAGGGATGCAGTTTACTATTTTCTTCTTATACATCCAATGTCTAAATTGTCGTTGTACCTTTGAGCCATGTCTTTATATTTGTCTCATTCATCATAAGTTATTGTTACCATTTTAAGGTGGTTGAGTCATAGATTGACACTAAGATTTATTGTTTGAATAGGTACCTATTAATTTGATCTTTTTACTTGATGTTTCTATTTGTTGCTTAATCTTGTAGCCCATTGTCATTTCTTGTTGAATATTGAAAAGACTATTTCCACTTATGACAACTATGTGCCACTTAAAAACAAGGAGAAGGACGTGCTCCATAAGGTCCAATATGCTCAGATCATGTTTTAATTAGTTTCCTTTTTGTTTTCCTTGAAATAAGGTCATCTAGTCAAAACCTTTTCTAAGTTTATTTTTTTTCCTTTTATTTTAGGGGCTGATTTGTTTCCTTTTATTTAGTTTCTGCCTTAGGAAATTAATTTAGAAATTTTTTCTTATAAATAGGCACGATCTATATACTTTAAAGAGATCGATTTAGAAATAATATTGAGTATTATTCAGAGCATTTTTGCTTTCTTTGTATTCTTTGAGAATACTTGACTTATCAAAGGAGTGATCTTCCTTTGTGGTGTCCCAAGGCTAGGGTTCTAAGAGACAAGTTCTTTTAGGGTTCTTTCCATTGATCAACATTCTTTTAACACCCTTTTCTCTTTGTGTTTAGTTTCTTTCTTTCAATTTTGTTTCTTGTGATTTCGAGTGTTTGTTTGATTCTAGCCATTCCTAGGTATAACACCATCTTGTTGAAGGTTCTCTAGGACAAGTTCCTATTGGGTCTTGCATCATTTGGTATTAGAGCTTTGGTTGCTAGATTTAAATTGCTATCCGTTTGTGTTGTTTATTTTCGTTTTTCTTCTTTGTCTGTTTTTTATCCATTTTTTGTTCACTTTTTTCTTGAGGTTTTGGCTGATTAATAGGTGTTTCTTGAAGTTCATAATCTCTTCTTTCTCCTCCTTTTGGAATCATTCCAATTTGAGCTTTATAAAGCAAGTTACACTAAGTAGAAATTTGAGAGCGTCCAGCTTTTGAAAATTGCTTTGCATTTTTTGTTTCCTTATTTATCTGTGTGAAATTCAAATTATCTATATAAAAAATAAGAAGCAGAAGTCCAAAAACAAGAAAAGAAAAAAGAAAAAAGAATCAAAGTGTGTGTTGGAATTTCTAGAGAAGTGGAGTCCAAGTTTGTTACTTTGGTAATTGCAATCAAGTAAAGATAACATCTTTACTATTGTTGAACTTGAATTGCAAGTACTTTCCTATTTTGTATTGCTGGGAACTTGCTTACTTTCCTATTTGCTTCACTTTCTTATTTCAGTTACTTTCCTGTTTTGCCTTTAATTTCCCATTTTATTTCTTGTCTCATTCATCTTTCTTTAGCTTCAATTTGTGACTTTCGTTGAGGTAATCACTTCCCTAATTCACTCCTTATACTATTTTTCCTTTACTTGGTTTCCAAGTTCCTCTACTTTTCCATCATTTTTCTTTCCTAATACTCTTAATGCTAACTTCCTTTTTGTTTTTTTTTTCTTCTCTTGTTTTCAGAGTTATTGAGCCCTCCTTTCCCTTCAAGTCTGCTTCCCTTTGCATATTCGTCTCCTTTACTTCTTCTTTATTTTCCACACCCTATTTCACCTTTTGGATTCTTTGAGAATTTTATTTTGGGATTCTAGTCTTGACTACCACTTGGTTTGATCTCTTCTATTTGATCGCGTCTTGTTTCAGATAAGGATACTATAGAAAGCAAGTTGAGTGGTAAAAGACAAGAGCATTTGTATATAGAAAAAGCCAATTTTTGTGTGATACATGAGTTGTTTGGCATTTGTTGAGTGTATATACATGAGGATGAGTGGTGAGGTCCATATTGTTTTTTGTTCACTAACATTTTGTAGTTCATAAACATATCTCAATAAGATGAATCACATGAGCAAGATCTCAAAGTCTTTATGAAGGTTGTCCAAGATCAATTCTGGAGCTTGAATGTCAGGTTGGATGACATCCAATCCACATCAAACTCCAAAGGTCCTAGAAGGGCATTCCACGAAAATGATGAAGATGTGCAATCCGAGGATAAAATCCCCAACACTAGGAGAGGCAAACAAGCTTTTGACAACATAAAATTGAAATCCCTTCTTTTCAAGGGAAAAATGATCCTAAATTGTATTTAGAGTGGGAGAGGAAAATAGAACATATATTTGAGTGTCATACATATAGTGAAGAGAAAAAGATAAAACTTGTTGCTGTTGAATTTTGTGATTATGCTAGTATTTGGTGGGATCAATTTTAGTTAGTTAGAAGGTGGAATCTTGAAAGACCAATCCGCATATGGCAAGAAATGAAATCCATCATGAGAAAGTGCTTTGTTCCAAGTCATTACTATTGGGACTTATTCAAGCGGCTACAAAGATTGAGGCAAGGATCCGTAAGTGTTGAAGAGTACCACCAAGAGATGGAGATCATTATGATTAGGGCGAATGTTGAGGAGGACATGGAAGCTATCATGAGAAGATTTCTTGATGGTTTGTGCCCTAAAATTGCTTCCATTATAGAGCTGCAAAATTTCCTTGACATGGATGAGTTGTTGCATAAGGCCATCATGGTAGAAAAGCAATTAAAGATCTAAAATGGTGTTGGATTGAGTTCCTAAAAGAAAATCTTGAAGGAGCCCAAAAATTCCTTCAAATCCAAGGGAGACATCAAGCTAAAAGAGGAAAGTAAGCCAAAATTCTCTACTCCAAATCCTAAGGGTAAAAATGACTATAAACCCTCTTCTGCTACTACTCCTTCTTATAAAGTTAAGTTCTATAAATGTCAAGGTTTTGGTCATATCGCTTCTCAATGCCCTAACAAAAGAACTATGATTTTGCTTAAGAATGGTTATGTTACTAGTGAAAGTAGTGACAGTGATGATTTTGATGATGTGCCTCTATTGATGGATGCTTCCAATGATGATTGTGATGCTAAGGTTGGTGAAGCCCTTGTGGCTAGGAGTGCTTTTAATATCTAACGAAAAGAAGATCTTCAAGAAGAACAACGTGAGCACATCTTTCATACAAGGTGTCTCATTAATGGTAAAGTTTGTAGCATGATCATAGATGGTGGAAGTTGTACCAATGTTACTAGCATTTTACTTGTTGACAAGTTTAAATTGCCTACTTTGAAACATCCTAGACCATATAAATTGCAATGGCTTAATGATTGTGGTGAGGTGAAAGTCACCAAACAAGTGATGGTTGCATTTTCTGTTGGCAAGTATCATGATTAGATTTTATGTGATGTTGGACCTATGTATGCTGGACATGTTTTACTTAGTAGGCCATGGCAATTTGATAGAAAAGTTAGGCATGATGGATACAAAAATTGCTATTCTTTTCCTTTATATGGTAAAAATATTATGTTGAAACCTCTTAGGCCCATTTAAGCTTATGAGGATCAAGTGAGGATTGAGAAAGATGCAAATTGAGAGCAAAAGAAAAGAAAGAGAGAGAGGTCGAAAAGAGAGAAAAAGAGAGAAAATAAAACAAGTGGGAAAAATGATATTGAGTAAGAGAGATGTGGAGAAGCAGCCTACATAAAGTACTTCCTAGAATAGGAGGTTTCCCGTTGTTGCTGCCTCCATCATCCATTCGGGCCTATTTTCTAGTGTATTTCATCTTTTATCTATGTATAGAATTGGAATAGCTATTGAGTAAGATTTATGAGTGTTAAAAGATTGTCTAAATTGTTCGGCAACGTTTTCGGAACCCAACTCTTGCGGACTCATACATCTATTAGATCCCGCTTGTTTCCAGAACACAACATACATACCTAACAGAATTTCTTCAATCTATCTTTTCATTACTCAAGCAACAGAGTTTGAAAGCATTGTTTAAATCTCAAAAGCCACACCGTTGGCTTATTACAAAAAAATACAAAATAGCAACTGAAGCAAAATCTCTTTAGGCTCTCGATCACTTAATCTTCTAGCTATAACCTGAGGATAGGACAGAGAGGGGGTGAGCTTGAAAGCTCGTGGGCAACAGTTTACAATAAGAAGATAAGCAAAAACCTTGAAACATTTCACTTGTCTTAAAAAAATATCTTATTGAATCGTAAAAATGCTTGCTTTTCTAAATTCTTGCCGTGCAGTCAAAGTTCACAACATACAAAACATGAATGCATCAACTTGACAATTTCTAGATGCAATGCACAACAAACGGCTCGAGGGTTCTATGGAACAGAATGAGGAAACCGAAGTTTACCCCATGAACAGAATGAGTCCATTTCGGAGCTCATATGCTACAAGTGGATAGCCGGAAGAAGGCTCTTGTCAACTTGTACGTGACAAACAGAATGGTTCCACTCTCGCCTAAAACAGAAGCACATAAGCATGCTCAAAATCATTTTATCAATGCTCATACATTCTCTTGATCACTTATACAAAATGCCATGACATTTTTCAAGGCATAACATAAAACGTTTCAATGCATTTCCATCTTTATTTCGAAATTCATCAAAAAGTTCATATACCGAATCAAGAAAGATTTCTCAAATCATTCATAACAATAGATGCA
>JANITX010157381.1:0-15310 GCA_027564395.1 Erythroxylum ulei
TTGGGAAGACCATTCCTAGCCACAGGCGGAGCCTTAATTGATGTCACGGATGGTAAGCTAACCTTGCGGGTAGGTGACGAGAAAGAGGAGTTTATTATTTTTAAAGTGTTGAGGGGGCCTTCTTTTGATGAGGCAACTTACCGGATTGATGTAATTGATGCCCTCATGCCTGAATCTGTTCCTCAATTACTGTGTGATAATGTGTTGGAAGCATGCCTAACCCTAGGAATAGAACCAACGGAATTAGATAATGAGTTAATGGAATGTGCTTACAGGTTACAGGGCAATGGTTTTCGGTATAGACCCCAAATTAAAGAATTGGGCCCTCCCAAACCTAAGCTATTGCCATCCATACTAAGGCCACCAAATCCTGAGCTTAAACAACTTCCAATTCATTTGAGATATGCATTCTTGGGAGAAGCAAATACTTATCTAGTCATCATTTCTGCTTCTTTGGACTCCTCTCAAGAGGAGAAGTTGTTAAGAATATTGCGTGAAAACAAATTGGATATTGTTTAGAATATTGCTGACATAAAGGGGATTAGCCCTTCTATTTGTGCCCACAGGATCCTGATGGAAGAGAACCATAAACCTAGCGTGGAAAGTCAAAGGAGGCTCAATCCTAACATGAAGGAAGTTGTGCAAGTCGAGGTACTTAAATTACTTGATGTAAGGATTATCTATCCTATTTCTGATAGCCCTTGGATAATTCCAGTGTAGGAAGTGCCTAAAAAGGGCGACATAACTGTTGTCTCGAATGATAGGAATGAAATGATTTCTACTAGGGTTGTGACGGGATGGAGAGTATGCATAGACTATAGGAAGGTGAATGCAGCTACTAGGAAGGATCACTTCCCTCTTCCCTTTATTGATCAAATATTAGAGAGATTAGCGGGGCATGAGTATTATTGTTTTCTAGATGGTTATTCAAGTTATAACCAAATCCTGATCGCCCCGGAGGATCAGGAGAAAACCACATTCAAATGTCCCTACGGTACATTTGCATATCGTAGGATGCCCTTTGGGTTATGTAATGCTCCTGCCACTTTCCAACGTTGCATGATGGCAATATTCTCCGACATGGTGGAAAATATCATTGAGGTATTTATGGACAATTTTTCTATTTTTCGTTCATCCTTTGATGCATGTCTGTTCAATTTAGAGTAGGTTCTGCAAAGATGTGAGGACACCAATTTGGTGCTCAATTGAGAAAAGTGCCATTTTATGGTATGAGAAGGAATTGTCCATGGCCACAAGATTTCCAATAAAGGGATTGAAGTGAATCTCGCAAAAATTGAAGTTATCAATAAGTTGCCACCTCCCAGTTCAGTCAGGGCAATACAGAGCTTCCTAGGGCACGCTGGGTTCTATCGCCGGTTCATCAAGGATTTTTCAAAAATTTCTCAACCACTATGTGCTCTTTTACAAAATTATGTTCCTTTTGAGTTTATTGACGAGTGCCTTTTTGCTTTTGACAGGTTGAAGAAGGAACTAACGTCAGCTCCTATAATGACTGCATCGGATTGGAACCTCCCTTTCGAATTGATGTGCGATGCTAGTGATTTTGCACCTGGGGCGGTTTTGGGGCAGCGACAGGATAAGAAACTATATGTCATTTATTATGCTAGCAAGATTCTTAATGATGCTCAACTTAATTATGCAACAATCGAGAAAGAATTGCTAGCAGTAGTTTATGCTTTTGACAAATTTAGATCTTACCTAGTCGGCTTCAAAGTTATTGTTTACATTGATCATTATGCTCTAAAATATCTTCTCACAAAGAAGGATGCAAAACCGAGATTAATCAGATGGATTTTACTTTTACAGGAATTCGACTTGGAAATCCAAGATAAAAAAGGATCAGAGAATCTAGTGGCCGACCAACTGTCACGACTGCAACAGAAGGGCGAACAGGTGGAGGAGCCAATCAACGATACCTTTCCTGATGAAAATCTGTGGTCGGTAAAGAATAACATCCCTTGATTTGCTGATTATGTCAATTTCCTAGTATCCAACATTGTACCTTCTGACTTTTCGTACCATAGTCGAAATAAATTCCTAGTTGAAGTAAGAAACTACTATTAGGAAGATCCGTTGCTATTTCGAAGATGTGCTGACAGGGTAATCAGGAGGTGTGTACCTGATGAAGAAATGAGATCAGTTCTCTACATCACTGTCATGCCTCCCTGTATAGAGGACACCACGGGGCCAACAAAACAGCAACAAAGGTTTTACAATCAGGACTCTACTAGCCGACTCTATTCAAGGATGCTAGAACTTTCGTCATGATCTGCGATAAGTGCCAAAGGACTAGAAATATCAGTAGGAAGCATGAGATGCCTCAATCTAGGATTCTAGAGGTAGAGGTTTTTAATGTGTGGGGTCTGGATTTTTTGGGACCATTTCCAATGTCATTTGGAAATGAATATATCCTCGTGGCTGTGGATTACGTATCTAAGTGGGTAGAAGCTGTAGCATTGTCGAACAATACTGGGGTCAGCGTAGTTAAATTTGTCAAGAAGTACATATTCTCACGGTTTGGTGTCTCAAGGGCAGTAATAAGTGATAATGGTGTGCACTTCCAGAATCACCAATTCAAATCACTATTATCAAAGTATGGTTGTCATTTCAGGTTTGGAACTACCCACCATCCTCAAACCAGTGAGCAAGTTGAGGTTTCTAACTGGGAAATCAAGCGAATTCTAGAAAAGACGGTCAATATCTCAAGAAATGACTGGGCATTAAAACTTGATGATGCTCTATGGGCTTACAGAACAACATATAAAACTCCTTTAGGGATGTCGCCTTATAGGCTCATTTTTGGGAAATCCTGCCATCTCCGGGTCGAAATTGAACACAAAGTATTATGGGCAATCCGGAAGCTAAATTTTGATCTCAAGGAAGTAGGGCAGAGAAGGTTACTAGAGCTGAATGAGATGGATGAATTCCGTCTTGATGCTTTCGAGAATGCTCGAATTTACAAGGAGAGAACTAAGGCTTTCTATGACAAGCGTATCTTGTGGAGAGAATTCAAACCCGGCCAAAAGGTGTTGTTGTTCAACTCTCGACTGAAACTATTTCCGGAAAAACTAAGATCAAGATGGTCAGGGCCATTCGTGATAACAAGGACATACCCCCATGGAGCAGTGGAAATCAAGCGAGATGATCAAGAGCCCTTTGTGGTCAATGGGCAAAGACTTAAACACTATTTCGAGGGAGAAACGGTGGGATGCATTTTCACCGTCACATTTCACAGTTGATGACCAAGTGGCCGAGTCTAGCTAAGGACATTAAATTTAGCACTTGTTAGGAGGTAACCCAATATTTCTAACTTTTCTTTTGTTACTTCTTTCTATATTTTTTTTGAGTTCATTTTCATCTGGTGGTCTCTTCAATTTATTGTGCTTAATTCTTTTTGTGTGTTAAGGGATGAGTTTTATGAAGCATTTCAAGGACATTCTCGAGTAGTATGAGGAATGGTAGGGTCAGAACATTCCAAAACTTTGAGGTGAGACTCAAATTAAGCATGGAAAAAGGTAAGTGACAATTCTTGTTTGTAATATGTCGATGTTTTACTCAACTTTACACTTACATATGATGCATATAATCTGAGGAAGTCTTATAAGGGAATGAAGGAAGGCAAGAAAAGAGGGCAAAATTTTTGAAAATAATCGTGTGTCCGTTTAACGGACCTGAATGTCCATTTAACGGACATTGATAGCCCTTGATGGGTGCTGTGACCCGTAAAGGTCCGTTAAACGGACATTAATGTCGGTTTAACGGACACAAACTTTTCAAATGTGCAAGTTCACCCGTAAAGGTCCGTTAAACGGACTTACATGTCCGTTTAACGGACATTGTTAAATTTTTGTTTAAACCTTTCCCTCATTTCTTTCCCGCACATGCCCCATCTGTTTCACCAGCGCCATTGCCCCCCTCTCTTTCTTTCTCCTATTTCCGACCACCCAAGCCCTTCGTATTCCCTCCCTTTGACAAATCTTCATTCCCACCAAACTCGACTCACTTGCCGAGGTATCACTCCACCTTGTGGGAAAGCGCGACTGTTGAAGGGGAGTTTTCCAGACACGCGTGGAGGGGGTCCATCATCAAGTTTTCCATTACAAGGGTGTAGGGGGAGTCTCCCATGTGTCATTTTGTAGCCTTCTTGCGTGAGTTTTGGGTCAGGTAAGGTACTTTATTGAAGTTAGGGTTACCGATTCCTCTTTGGATTGACTTTCGATTTTGGAAGCCTAAGAGTCGTATTGCTTTTAAATGGCTATTTGACCCAATACTTGCTGATTTCATTTGCATGAGTACTGGACATTGAAGTAAATTGTTGATGGTATTATTGAATTTGAAGGGGATTGGGAGTGTATCAACCGGTAGAGGTGATTGGATTTGAAGTGTTTATGGCATTTCTGAACAATTGGTATTGGTGCTAATCGTTAGTGACGATTAGTTTGATCTAGAGGGGGAGGGCTGAGATTGCCCTGATTTGGTTGAGTGTAGCTTGCTAAATTTGCATTGAGGCAAACACTGTCATGTCGTGATTTAAGCAAACAGCCAGGAAAAATGCTGGGCAATCCTCTCGGTCGGTGAAGGGGAAAATTTTGGTTCAGGAGGAAACGATCCCCGAACCCCCGATATTCATCAATGAGCAATGTGAGGCTTGGTACCATAAGAAGAAGAATAATAAGTTCGTAATTGAGGTGTCCGTGGTAGACTTAATTGATAAGAAGCACCTTGGTGCAAGGGAATTTAGATAAATTCCATTGGGGCAAGTTGTTGACCCTCAAGGGTACTTACTACCCCAAGGCAGTCAAGCAATTTTATGCCAACCTGAGTGCGATGACGGGTAAACAAACACTAGTGCTCACCTCGCGCGTCAATGGAGAAGAGGTGGTGATTACCGAGGAGCTGATCTGCAACCACTTGGAGCTACCAATGGGAGGCAATGTCCCATCTTTTGATAAGAGGACCCACGGCTCTTGTGATGAAGCTTGGACTAAAGAGGACGCTATAGATCGGCTCGAGGTTCACAGGGTTTGGCGTCCATCGGATCAACGCTACTTTGTGCACTGCAAGCACCTAGATGTAGCCTCGAGGTTTATTGCCTATGTGCTTGCTCATAATGTGATACCGAAGGCTAGTGATTTAGGGTTTCTCAGAAACGAAGATTTATTCATTTTGGATAAGATGTTCTTCTATGACGACCAATTCCAGGGCATCGCTACAGCTAAACTAATGATGACTGCCATGTGGCAAGTGGTCCACCACAAAGCAGACACCAAGGCATTCGTCTTTCTGGTGCTATTGAGTCAGCTGTTCCATAAGATGTAGGTCATTAAACGGGATGAAGTGGTAGCTCTTATCAATGAGGGGGATGTTATCACTGTGGAGAAAATGCAAGAGTTTGAGTTTGACAACAATGCCCCTTATGGTTGGGTCAATCCGCGTCAGAGGTGCCATGATGATACTCTTGCGGCACAAGGATCACGAGCACCTCCACCTCCCGCCGATGCCCCCGACTGACGGTAAATGGACGCTAACATCCGTGGCCTTCAAGCAGAAGTGGCTGAGATCACAGCTTCTCAGAGGCGCCTGGAAGCCATGATGAAGACTTTCATGGAGGCCCATCACCCACCACCACCAGAGCCTTGAAGCTTAAGGCTTAGCGCTTTCTTTTATTTTGCATTTTACGTTGTATCTAGACCGTACTTTTATTTGTCCGTGGTCCATTGTGTCATTAACTTTTGTTTACTTTTGCATTATCCATTTTGTGTTTTGATGAGTACTCTGCATTTTTTAGGGTACTAATTATTGGATACTACACTCTTCAGGGAGTTCCCTAACCTCTACATTGCTTTGCGTTAACTACATTGTTTTCCTTGTTCATTTATATGCCATTGAGGACAATGTGACTTTTAAGTGTGGGGGAGTTTTTCATTGTCTAATTGTCTAATTTTAACATCTTTTATGTCTACTTGTCATTATACCTTCATTCCATGAGTTCCAAGTGAGCTAAATTGAACCTAAAGGATTGCACTCAATCCTATTTTCTTGTGAGTTATATGATTTTCTCTTTCATGTATGCTCATTTCTAGAACTTGCATCACATCTCTTCAAGGTTACATAATCATGCTATGGTAGGTCTTGGAAATCATAAAAGGCATTAGGAATGAGCTTGAGCCAAATAGCTAACCCTTCCTATATATCAATCCCCTAGTGAACCCCTTTAAGCCTAGTGATTGTAGTTGAGTCATGTTCTTTGTAAACCTACTATTCCAAAGAACCTTAAACTAAGAAAAACAAGTATACCCTTGTTCAGTGATTAGTAGAGCTATCAAAGTTGTGCATTCACTACCTCTTTTGATAGGGATACAAAGGAAGAAGTGTGGGGGTAATTGAGTTTAACAAATCAAGAAGCATGCGAAAAGCAACAAATGTATCTTAAAAAAAAAAAAGAGGGGTACAAGGACAAAGGAATTGAGTCTATCATAAGCAAAACATGTACAATTCAGACTCCAAGGTGAAGGAATGGGAAAAACCGTGACAATAGAGTTGGTTAAGTTCCATAATCTAATGTAAAGGTAGGAATGGTAAAGTCGGCTCTACTAACTGTTGAATACTTGAATTCCTATCCTTTTATTCATAACCCACTTCACCCTTGGCCTCATTGCAACCTAAGATTTAAAGACCTTTTTGATTCATGGATATGCCATAGATGGGAGTAGTGGAGAAGTAGATCAAATGCAAGCTTATGGTAAGTAACATGCATGAGAAGATGATTGAGAGTAACCCTTAAATACTTTTTGTGCTAACATGAACATTGCATGAGAGACTTCATTCTTAGCACGTGATTTTGATTGATTGAAGCATTATGGAATCTCATTGTTACTAAAGTGGGATCAAAATTATGAGGTATTATGTGATCTTATTTCCAAGTCCAATTCTCACTTATAATGCATTCGACTTATTGGAATGAACTATGGTGATGATTAGGTGTGAAATGATGGAAAAGAAATGTTTGTAGGTACCATTCGTTTTAAGTAAACCCTCAGGAGACTATAACTCCTCCATTATAGACACATAGTGGTTCAAAGGCTTGTGGCATAGGCTAAATGTCACCGTACACCTACGAAAGTGGAATCAATAACTCGGTTTAGGTTTTGATAGTGAGTTTTCTATTGTTTGCTTGGAGACAAGCAATAAATTATATGTGGGGCAATTTGATAAGTCAAATTCGTTGTAGATGATTTTGGGATGATTTGGATTTAATTTGAATTATTTCTTTGTGGATTTGAAGTTTTATGTAGTTAATTCCCTCACATTCTGATTATGTTGCTTGATTGGTACAAATGGTAGATTTTGGGAAAAAAGGGGCACAACTTTCCTTAGGGATGTCGGATCAAAGCTACTCAAGGACGATTGCAAAGAGAATTCCAAGCTCTATAACTTCCGAGAAGACTCCGAGAAGAAATTATGTCAAATGGAAGGTCAAAGGCGTAAAATTGTTGGATTGGGCCATGTCCGTTTAATGGACACACATGTCCGTTTAATGGACATCACTTGGTAAGAAAACCTTCCAGACCCGAGAAACGGACATAAACAAGACACCATTTTAGACCCGAGAAGGTCCATTAAATGGATATGGACATTGGCGGCCAGCACTTCCCCTGTTTTGAAAAATTACGTTTCTTGGGAGGAGAGGACTATAAATACTCACTGTTTAGACCTAAAGAGGGGGCTGGACACTGAAAACGAAACTACCACATTTGGGAGGCACAAAATAAGAGGAAGATAGGGAAATTTGGGGATTCCCCCAAGGATTTGGAGCTACAACTCTTGTGTTTCTGCTACTTTCTCTCTCTACTCTTTCTTAAATGTTGAGTTTCCTAATGTGTATGATTTTTGTTGCAATGTTTTGGAACTAAACCTCATTTAGGGTGAGGGATGTAGCCCATTTGAAGGATGATTTATATGATATGGATAGTTGAATGTTGAATGAAAATTTCTGGGTTATGTTTGTCTTCCTTGAACCTCATTGTTGTTTCTATGCTTGATCTCCATAGATGCAATCTCAGGAATCATATGATGTACCAAAGGGTGAAATATGGTCCATGCTCTAGGAAGATGAACACCTTGAACTTAGAGGTAGAGATATCCTAAGCTAGGGTGAGATCTTAAGGTTGCTTGTTCTTAATGGATTTGGTTAGTGAATTCATGCATTGAGAAATGGTGTTTCTCTAGCAGAATACTCTTGTATGCTTTGAGAAAAGTTAAGGGTAAAGTTGTGCAATTGTTTTCATGACCTAACATTCAATCAATTTTCTATTGTATGAGTCAATCTTTTGAATTGGTGAACTCGTCCCCTTAATTCTAAACCCTTGAATTATCCTTTTCCCGTTTTTCTGTTTATAACTTACAATTACTGTTAAACCAACTTCAATCACATTTTAGAATTTTCTGTCGATAACATGCAATTAATTAGAGTTAATTGGATAATGAATGAACTGGTCCTGAGGGAGACGACTTTGGAATATTTAGTGTATGGGTACTCAAACGACTCTGTGCACTTGCAGAAAAGATTCGATCAAGTTTTTGGTGCCATTACCGGGGACTTTTTTATTATTGTTTCATCAAGTCTAGTTTTTGGCCTATTATCTATTTATTTATTATTTGAGTTTTTGACCATTATTGAATTCTGAACCTCGAATTTGTTTAATTTCAGGAGTTATATACATTTAAGGCATTCACAAAGCTTGAACAATGAACCACTGGTTGAACTCAATCCTGAAATTGAACGAACTTGTCGAAGAAACAACGCTCAAAGGAGGAGAGAAATGGCCAACAATAACCAAATTTCGGAACTGCATGAAGAGCTTGAGCTCGGGAATGAGTAATTTAATGGGGAAAATCAAGCCGAGCCGGTTATTGTCAACCTTGTTATGCAGAGAATTCGGGATTATAAGATGTCATTTATTGCAGGGAATCCTTTGTGCATTAGACTGACTGTAGCAACACGGAATTACGAGCTTAAGCAATTTCATTTATCTATGTTTCCACAATTTAATGGGATGCCCAGTGAAGATGCGTTAGCTTTTATGAGAGATTTCTATGCGACAGTCCAAACACTTCCTTTGTATGGACTGTCGGAGGATGAGTTGAGGCTAAGGTGCTTTCCTTATTGCATAAAGGGGTTGGCAAGAAATTGGCTGTTGAGTTTAGAAGTGGATTCTATTAATACTTGGGAGAAGGTTATGGAAATTTTTATGATGAAGTGGTACTCAGCCCACAAAAATCTTGAACTTCATAAGATGATACAATGGTTTTCACAAAAGGATGGAGAAAAGTTTCATGAGGCTTGAGAGCGGTTTAATGATCTCCTTAACCAATGCCCGCACCATGGATTCGACATGTATTCATTGACTCAATTTTTCTACTATGGTCTCACCGATCATAATCAAAACTTAGTAGATTTGAATGCTGGGGAAAATATAAGTGACTTGAGTTCTCAAGAATTATGGAATATTTTCAAAAAGGTTGCCGAGAACTCATACTACAAGGTGACTAGGAGCAAGGCTGTAACTCTGAATGAAGTAGGTTCCACGTCGGACATGGCATACCAAGTTGCTGAAATCAATAAGAAGTTGAATTTGGTGATGAATGATAACAAGTCTAGTAGAGACCCATGTACTTTGTGTGGGAGATTTGGGCACTCAGCAGCGGGTTGTATGAACATTGAGACAACCTTGACAGAAGAAGAGGTAAGCTATGTAAACAATGGTAGGTAGGGTCAGAGGCTAGATCCTTTCTCGAACACCTATAATGAAGGTATTCCACCCGAACTTCTCCTGGGAGAATCAAGGGGCAGCAAAACCAATGGGGCCACTAGGGTTCCCAACACCAAGAAAACAGCAATACTCAGCCCCTTCATCTTCTGCTCTCTAACAATTTCCCTTGCCATGGGAGAAAAAGGTAGACCGGCTTGAGGATATGTTTTCTCAGCTTATGGGCAAAATGGATCAGAATACCCATGCCAGTTCTCAAGCAATGAACAAAATGGAGCAGAATATTCAATCAAATCAAGCAGCTATTAGGAATTTGGAAGTGTAAATCAGTCAAGTGGCAAGGGAAGTTAGTGAGAGAGGAAAGGGGAAGCTGCCTAGTAACACCTAAGTGAATCCAAAACAAGATTGCATGGCAGTTGTTCTAAGAAGCGGTAAGGTTATAGAAGGTGCAGTCCCGAAAACGAAGGGGGTTCAGGAGGTAGAAAAAGAAAAGACAGATGAAGGGAAGAACCTAAGTGTAGCACCCCACTCCCGTAAGTCCCAAACCCAACATCGATGGTGATATCCGAGTCCGTGCCCCGCAAGGGTGCCGTGCTAAAGCACTCACTCAGTCAGAAATCAGTACACTTTTTTTTCATTACAAAACACAAAACAATATATGCGGGAATCGATAATCAAATAGGGCATAAGTCCTTTTCAGTCATACAATGAATTTACAAAATTCTCGTATGGCCAATTGGGCCCTTTTACAAATACAAACACTTTAGTCATTTCAAAATATGAATTTATACAACAGTTGCGAAATATACAATTCAATACAATATTAAAGACATGCAATGCAGACGCGAACTGATCCCGACCTCTATCCTTCACTTGTATGCTGTAGGTATACTCCCGTTGGTCTAACGGGGTATTCTTCTGATCCTGAAAAATAATAGATGCAAATTTTTGGGTGAGTTTTGCGAACTCAGTGAGTGACCATCATCGATGGCTCACTCATTACATAACACATACAATTTATAGAATTCACATCATTACATTAACAGTCATAATGAATCACATACACTTAATCAGTTATTTCACAAATTAGATTTAGAAATCATTCATACAAAACGCATATATCAATTGTAATTGCAATACACGTGAGACTTACTTTCATTTGTTATTATCGTTATGACCGAGAGGGGTGTTACAAGTTAACATAAATATCTCTTAAATAAACTTCTAACAACTACGTCTAGTTCATCAGACTTATCCACCAAGTCTCACACGTTTGCATGTTCTTCCCACAGCCTCTTATACACCATGCCACCACCTGCACGTAACATTCCCTTCCCCTTCAAGGACCCTTGTCTGCAAGGGTGAAATCCGAATAGGTTTTCTTAAATCTCCAAACATCTTCCCAAGTTGCGTCTTTGGTGGGAGTATCGATTTGATTAACACCTCCTCTTTGGGGCGGTATCGTCCTCTCTGCACCACTCGGTGTTGAAGAACTTTTTTTTAGGTTGTGGAAGCACTGGGACATCGTCATTAGATGGAGGAATACTTGAAGAAGCCACATGAATAGGACCCAAATGCTTCCTTAATTTGCTCACATGAATTACACTATGAATTTGAGAGCCTAGAGGAAGTTCTAAATGGTATGCTACAAAACCAACATGTTCTAGAATTTTAAATGGGCCAAAAAAACGTGGGAAGAGTTTTAGGGAGGCACAAAAGGCTACTTTTGAGTGTTGGTATGGCTGCAATTTGAGGTAGACATAATCTCCTGGTTGAAATTCGACGTCCCGACGGCATTGGTCAGCTAGAGACTTCATACGGTCTTGAGCTTGTTTGAGTGTGGCCTTAAGCATCTCATCACGGTCTTGGAGTAGTTCGTCTACAGCTACTACTCGTGCAGTGCCAAGAGTATAACGGATCAAAGACGGAGGTGGAATACTGTATACTGCTTGGAAAGGAGAGATGTTGGTCGAAGAATGGGTGGAAGTATTGTAGCCGAATTTAGCCCATAGTAGCCATTCTTTCCATTTTCTTGGTTGGTCACTGGTAAAGCATCGTAGATATTGCTCCAAAATTCTGTTAAGCACCTCAGTCTGTCCATCGGATTGTGGGTGGTAGCTTGAACTCATGCTGAGTTTGGTTCCCTGCATTTCAAACAGCTTCTGCCAAAAATTACTTAAGAAACTTTGATCCCTATCACTTACAATGTTTTTGGGAACACCATGTAATCGAATGATGTTGTCGACAAAAGCCTTTGCCACTGAGGAAGCTGTGTATGGTTGAGAGAGTGGCACAAAGTGGGAATATTTAGACAATCGATCAACTACCACCATAATAACTTGACAGCCCCTGGAGTTAGGAAGACCACCAATGAAGTCCATGGAAATATCACTCCAAATTCGATCTGGAATGGTCAATGGTTGTAAGATTCTCGCCGAAATGATCTGTTTTATTTCGTTGGCAGACAACATATTGATAGATATATGCCATGACTGTTTTACGCATTCCCTCCCAAAAGAAATCTGCTTGAATTCTGGACATAGTCTTATGATAACCAAAATGCTCACCAATGGCAGTGTCATGCGGCTCAGCAATTACCGTTGGAATGAGTGGTGAAGATGGGCTTAATATAACCTTTTTCCCCAGAAACCACACTCCATCCCACTGTTGAGCTTGTGGACGTGTCTGGAATTTATTGTAGTACAAATCTTTCTGGTTTTCAGTTTTTAATTCCTACCACCATGAAGCGTGAGGAGTAAAAACAACAATGAAACACATCTTTGCCTTTCTAAATAAGGCATCAACGGCTTGATTTCTGCCCCTTTTTTGTATTCAATGCGGTACTCATAACCCATTAATTTGGGTAACCACTGAGTTTGAGCTGGTGTGGTAATTTGTTGCTCAAAGAGATATTTAAGGCTTCGATGATCAGTGTGAACAATAAAAGAATTACCAAGTAAATAGGGTTTCTATTTTCTTACCGATTTGATCACTGCAAGCGTTTCTTTCTCGTAGGTGGAGTAATTGAGAGTTGCACCCTTCAAGCTTTCACTATAAAAAGCCACTGGCTGTCCTTGTTGCATTAAAACTGCTCCAATGCCCTTTCCGCTAGCGTCACATTCGATAACAAATGCTTGGGTGAAATCAGGCAACCTCAAGACCGATGCATTAGAAAGAGACCGTTTGAGAGACTTAAAAGCTTCCATCGCATCCTCATTCCAGTTGAACCCATCTTTACTTAGCAGTCTATTTGATGGTGCAGATATGACTCCAAAATATTTAATGAACTTACGCTAGAAACCCACGAACTTCTCTAACTGTGGTGGGAATGGGCCAATCCATGACAACCATTTTTTGCGGATCAGGCTTAATTCCATCTCCTGTAAGCACAAGACCCAAGTATTCCACTTTTTGAACCCCAAAAATACATTTTTCCCTTTTGGAAAATAATTGATGGCGGTGGAGAACAGACAAGACAATCTGTAAGTGTTGTAAATGGTCCTCCTAAGACTTGGAATAAACGAGAATATCGTCAAAAAAACTAGCACAAATTTTTTGAGATACGGACGAAATACCTTGTTCATTAGACTCTGAAAAGTGGATGGGCATTAATAAGACTGAAGGGCATTACCACGAACTCGAAATGACTGTCATGAGTGCGGAAGGCTGTTTTGTGTATGTCCGGCCCATACATTCGAATTTGATGATATCCTGATGCGAGATCAAATTTGGAGAAATAGCAAGCTCCAAAAAGTTCATCCGTTAATTCGTCTATCACAGGTATTGGAAACTTATCTTTAATGGTGATTTCATTCAAGGCTCGATAATCTATACAAAACCTCCAATCATCGTTTGCCTTTCGTACGAGGAGAACTGGAGACGAGAATGGACTAGTGCTTGGACGAATTAATCCTGATGGCAATAATTCCCATACTTGCTTCTCAATCTCTGTTTTCTGAAGGTAAGGATATCAGTAAGGTCAAACACTGACCGGTTTAGAATTTGGCAACAAGAGATTTTTGTGGTCATGTTCACGTATTGGAGGAAGCATATCTGGTTTCTTAAAGATATATTCATGCTTCTGTAGGATCTTTTCAATCTCTGGCTTAGACTCTGGCTCTTTTTGGGGGATAAGGTTAGTAGAAGCTAATTGAATAAAGAGTCCTGATCCCATTAAACTACTAAAGAATAATTGTTAGGTCTCCTTATCAGATAAGGCCTCTAACTCACTTATGCGCATTCTCTGAAATAAAATTATGTTATTATTAAAATTGAAAGCCATAGTGAGTTTACCGTAATCCATTTCAATTGGCCCTAAGGTAGCCAGCCACTGTACACCCAACTCCACCTGATAGGTTGTGGATGGTAAGACAAAGAAGTTAGCCTCAATTTCACAATCTTGTACCGCAAGTTTTACTCTTCTACATAGACCAGTGCACTCAACCCGATCTTTGTTGGCTATGATGACTTGGAACCAGCGGTTAGTATGTACTAGAAGCCCCAGTTTGGTAGCAATGCCTTGCTTGATAAAGTTGTGTGTGCTTCCTCCATCCACGAGAACCACAAATTCTTTGTTATAAATTTTTCCTTTCACCCGTAGTGTTTGTGGGTGTTGTGCCCCTGTTATGGCATGCAAAGAAATCTCTGGTATGTTGAATTCCTCTTCTCCCTCCTCTTCATCCTGGGTCGGTTCGCCAACGTCTTCAATCATAAACAATTGAGGACGAACACAGCGGTGTCCCAGGGAAAACTTTTCATCACAATAGTAGCAAAGACGCTTATCCCTATATTCTTTAGCTTCTTGGGGGAATAATTTTCGAAAATTTGGAATTCCAATCTTCTGAGTAGGCATGGATCCCAGAACCCCTGCTCCGGTTGTTGAAAATGCCTTTTGAGTGGTGATGGAAGTCTTAGAGTTAGTAAGTGGCCGTTTTGTAGGACTCAATTTCTTTTCAGCTAACCGAGCCAATCCAAATGCATCATTATGAGTTTTTGGCTGGTTCATCTTTACTTCCATTCTGATTTCATTCTTGAGACCTCCATTAAATTTTCCAATCAGGTAGGCCTCTGGCAGATATCCAACCCGATGAGAAAGTCATTCAAACTCCTCCTAATACGCCTCCATCGTGGTGGTTTGTCTTAAGTGTGAGAGAGCTTCATTCGGGTCCTCAAATTCAGTTGGCCCAGACCTTTGAAGTAGTGCACAGGTAAATTCACTACAGGAGACAGGTCCGCTCACAACTTCTAAAGACCACTGGTACCATTGTAGAGCCAGCCCTTCTAAATGGATAGCAACCAATGCCATCTTTTCTCCTTCGGGAATTCCCTAGTGCTTGAAGCATTGCTCAGCTCGAAAAATCCATCCCTGGGCATCTTCTATAACACCCCACTCCCGCGTGATCCAAACTTGACATCGTTGGTGATATTCGAGTCCGTGCCCTACGAGGGTGGCGTGCTACATCAGTCAGTCGAAACTCAGTATAAAATTTTCTTTTTCATTACACTCATGTGCGCGGAAT
>JANITX010157404.1:0-15299 GCA_027564395.1 Erythroxylum ulei
CTTCATACAACTTGTAGCCTTATCTTTCTAGTTTAATCCAAATCAAAAATCATCTCATTTGGATGACTAGAGATCAACTTATGGCTAAAACACCGAAGCATACTCAATGAACATATACATTTTCCTGCTTTTTAACTTCAACATATCACATAAAATCCATCTTGTATCTAATCCATATTTTCCATTTGAATTCAATTTCATGAATTCCTCTTTTCTTTACACATGAATAATTGCCAATAGTTCACTTAACAGTTCTAGCTTCCATATAGGGTTCGGGGTCCAACATTAATTGTTTCTAAAATTAGTTCATCTCAATCATTGTAGCCACATATGTGTCCAACCTCTAACAGTATCCATAAAATATTTGTGAGAACTCTATAACTATTGTAGAGAGGGTTAGACAAGAAGTGCTAACTTATAATAAGGTTTGAACCATTTAATTGAAGTAATATTATAATTTTAATTATATTTTATTAAATTTATGATTATTTATAATTAAATACCAACTGGGTCCGAATAAGATTCAATATCTTGTATGGATTTTTATTTATTAAATATCACATATTTAATCATAAAGTTTCTCAAACTTTACGAACAAATAAAACTCGAATCAATTTTTCTCTCTTCAACTTGTGTGTGGTTCATTATGTTCCTAAATAAGTTGAAAATGGATCTAAATTGAAACCATAAATCATATTTAGGATTAGATAAATTAAACTCCGTAATTCTTCTTTAATTCTTAAATTAAATAATATTTATCGATAGATCAAGATTGATTTAGCAATACGTCTTGAATATCCAAATATTTCTTAAATTAAATAATATTTATCCATAGATCAAGATTGATTTAGCAATACGTCATACATATCTAAATATTTACGAATGCCAAACTGACTTTAACTAATTTTTTAGTGTATAATTTTTTCCGTATAATGCAATATTTTAATTATACAATGTTCTAATCAAACGTAGACCACAAGATTAATATCTACTGTATTTGAATCAAATCATATTAAGTCTCTACCGTTAATAATTGTTAATTAATGACATTTGAAAACTATTCTTAAAGTATTATTCAACCTTAGTCAAGGATTTTCAAATCAATACTAATTGAGAGAAACATAACGTTCCCTAATCACTTTAGGGTGATAAACTTTATATTAATCACTAACTACCTCTATATAGTCCTTGTTATATCCAATGACTGCCAATTGAGCTACCATTGACTAGAATAGGTCATAACTAGTATCAAAATATAGTGATCCCTTTATAAGATACTTTAGAGATCTCGAGTCAAATAATTACTTATACAATCATTAAAATAAGAATTTTCATATGCATAAAAGCAATGCTTCAAATGGATTTCTCTTACAGGGACAGTTTAGTGAACTTCCTATCCAACAACTACTCACACATTTGTTTAAGTATCTTCATACTTTAGTTTATAAAATCAGGTACTTCCTTTATAAGGAAGAAACATAATATATGGTATTCTTTTTACGTTCTATTAATGCTCAGTCTCAATAGAATAATGACTAAGAATAATTTGAGATAATAAATAAATGTAATATGAATCTCATTATTATGATGTCATTATAATTTCATTTATAATGTATATTTACCACATGAACTTTATCATATATATCTGACATGTATAAGATAGATAATGCCTTTAAATAATTATATCACTAAATTACATCAAACTAATTGGTTATAGGGCATAAACTAACAAAAACATCAACCTAACTATTTCAAACATCACTAATGAATATAAAATATTAATCAAGACAATACTATTACATAATGACGTAGACAACAAATATGAAAAAAGAAACTACGAACAAACCTCCCAACATATAATAGTTAAATAATTATCGTTCAAGAGGATTGCATTCTAAGTGTTTGACTCAAATTCGTTGAACGTATATTTGTTTAAATTTAAAATAATTTTTTTTGGGAAGGAAATTGATGATTTGGTGGATTGTAACTAGAAAATTGGGATGGATTGGAATATCAAAAAGTGATAAAACAATTTAAAGTTTGGGATTCGTCTTTAATAAGTTTGCTTGTAAAAGACAATTTAACGTTCAGGATTGGTCTTTAATAAGTTTCGTGTTAAGTGGACCTTGAAATTGCCCAGACTAATTCCGGTATGATAAGGTACGATATCGAATAATATCAGGTATCATTTCGGATAATTTTTTAAATCTACAAAATAGTCTCTAGTTTTTATAAAATTGCAAAATTATCCTTCAACATATTATGTCATATAATTTTTTACTTTACTTTAATCCCATCTAAAAAATTCATAATAATATAAATTTAATATAACAAATATTGTCTATTTTAATCAATATTATTTTCATATATTTCTCATAAATTATGATAGAAAAAAATCATTTAACTCTCATATAAATATAAAATTAAGAATAATACAAAGTAAAAAAAAAGACATTTTTATTAAGTGAATATAATTTTAAATGTTATCTTTATTTATTTCAAAAGTTATTATAATAATTTTTCAAATGTATGCACTAAAGATAATCACATTGTATAAGTCTAATTACATAAAAACATTATTTAATAAATTTTTCTTGTATCTTTACTATTAAAAAACCATAGAGAATTTTATCATATTTCTTTTATGTATAGAATTTATATAGGAAATATTTTAAGTTTTTCAATTTAGTGATAAAATTTTTTAAAAATTAAAATTATGATTGATATTTGACTAGTATTTTTGTTACTAGTCTAGTTGGTACTAGCTAAAAAAGCCGGTACTGATTGGTACCAAAGTTCAATATGATACTCTTTTGTTCAGTACCAATTTTTAGCCTATACGACTAGTAATGGCCAGTATGATAAGGTATTCAAATTACTAGCCCTGGTCCAATAGGCTCGTAGAGACACAACAAAAATTCTAATTAAATTATGTCACACCACCTTGCTATTAAAGAAATATAAGTACATGATTTATATAGAATTAGTTAATTTTGTTTTGTAAAATAACAAAATAGTTTTAAAATGATTGTATTTTTTATTTTTGCCAGGATATAAAATCCATAATTTTATTTATCAAGATATAAAATCTATTCATTGATACAAAGATTGCAAATTTTAGTATGTACTCTACTAATTGGGTCAATCGAGAAAAACTCTAAATTAATACATTATCGCTTCGTTTGATCCACTATAAATTAAGGAGAGTTAATAGCAAACTTCAGCGCACATTTACCTTAACCACTCCCTGAGCAAATAAAATATTAATATGAAATAAAACCTGATCGGATCTGATCTGATCTGCACCGTTGATGTTTAAAGCCTATAGTATTTATCACCTATAACATAACCTTAAAACGAAAACCCATTTCTAATCTCTTCGTCTCTCGCTCTGTGTTAGTTGTGTCCAAAGTCAGATGTCTATGTCTCAGATATGTATGATTCTGCTAATGTGCACCCTTTTACTTCCTTCCTCTAAATCTGCGTCAGGATCTCGCTCCATCCTCCGAGCGATCGGGGACGAGAACAAGCCGCCGCCGGACTTCGCCGTTGAGTTAAATGTCACGAATTTTGATACAGTTCTTAGGGACACGCCGGCTTCTTTTGCTGTTGTCGAATTCTTCGCCCACTGGTCAGTTCTCTTATACGCTTGATCCTCACATCTATTGTTTTTAGTCTGTTTCTAATAATGTATTTTGAACGTTTATGCACTCAGCTTATATTTTTGGACTGAATTTGAGGTGAGTGGAAATGGTGGTTGAATGGATTGGATTAATGAGATAATACTTGTTTGATACATTGCCTGGTTAAACAGGCGCGTGTACGTGGCTCTGCTGATTTTTTTTGTTGGGGGGATGTTGGAATTCTGCGGCTTAATTTTTTAGCCCTTGTTTGGACAAAAGTAATCTTTTTGAATAAGAAGATTCTTCTTTTATTCTCTTTAGGCTATGCATCAGTTGAAGGGATGATGATGTTCCACCTTTTGAACGACCTGTTGGTCTCTAGAGGACTGAATAGGGTGATTATCCTCCTGAAGAAGTTAACCAGTTAATGCCAATAGGAAACTTAGAGACAATTGGCAACGTTGAACGCTGCATTCTTTTCAAGTGATAAAACCTTCTTGCCTCTTATCGTGATATTGGACAGTTAACCTGAATGTGAGAATTTTGGATAGCAAGATCTGTTCTCCGAGTTGGTTATGATCACTTTTATAACCTTTCAACCTGACTGTTAGTTGTATACTAGTGTCACGGGATGTCAATACCACTTATTCTGGCTCTCTTTTGGTTGAGTTCTGTTATGTCCTTCTAAGCATGATCTATAAACCTGTGCCCATCAGCAGTTTGTACATGCTTATTGCTCTTCCTTTTTATCTTAGAAGACAGCATTGACACTTCATGTATAATATACTTCTTATCAACAAGATTTGCTCTGATTATTGGTATTAATTATTTCTTCATGAGAAAAGATCTTTACTCGTGTCTCCTCTGCTGTAAAATCAAAATTTGAAACATTGGTAATAGTAGGCACAAAATATAATATAAAATTCTGAGATATTGAAATTCCTGTGTTATAGGCTATATTTATCATCTGATCTTGGATTAGCCTATTTAAAAATTTTTCCTTTGTTTAATTTTATGTGTGTAGCATCTCTTATGTCAAGATAAGCCATTTGATGTTATTTTTCCCTTTGAACTTCTTTTTTGCAGGTGTCCTGCTTGCAGAAATTACAAGGTATTCTGAGGAATGATTTCTTTCTTAATTTGGATATGAATTTTCTTACTATTTTTATTAATTGAACTTCAAATATGCAGCCGCATTATGAAAAAGTTGCAAGGCTTTTCAATGGACCTGATGCTGTGCATCCTGGTATTGTATTGATGACAAGGGTGGACTGCGCATTGAAGGTTTAATGCCTATTTTATCTCCATTTCTTTAATGCATGCTCTGATTGCTCAATTATTTTGAGGGTTTGTATTTGTGTTCCTGCACAGTGAGATTTACTATGCAGAAGTAGTGTGTTTAGTTGTCAACCGTGGTGTCTTTTTCCCATTTGCTTAACAGATTTATACTGTTATGAGATCCAAAATCAGAAAAAGTAACAGCAATATATGTTTATTTTTTAAGGCAGTATTTGTCAAGGAAATCAAGCATGAGATATTGATTACAGTTTTTTGTTGTTAATGCCAACCATCATCATGCCTACATTTCACTTATAAAGCACATTGAGTTTCATCAGCACATCAGTGAGAAAGTTACTCACATTGTTTCTGGATTAGTATCTTTCTTCCTCAAGTTTCTTTCACCATTGTTTCTTTATCAAGCATGATGCAGTTGCCATGGGCTTAGTCTTTTAAATTTCCAGTAGGAATGTTTTGAGAATAATCTTACTTTCTGTATCCTGAACCCACTTTTGAACGATTTTTCCTTTTTTTATTTTCATAGGTCTTGTGGTGGGTCACATGCCTAACATGTTGCTCTCTGAAATTAAAAGAAAAAACACTTCAATGCTACATTATACTCATTTAGAGGAGATTTACCTCATTTCCAATGTTCTTTTCTCGAGATTTTATAGTATTACCAACAAGGACCATGTTGATCAAACTTTTCTGGTCTCGTGGCTTAAAGTTATTCTAGTTGTAGGTGGCCTGTGTTTCTTGGATGGAACGCTGCTTATTAAAACTCAGTATCTTTCACCATAATTGTGATTTGAGACTGTGCCTTTGGATCCGTGAAATAAAGTTGGTTATGAGTTGGTTGGTGGAGTATTTAATAAAATTTTGCATGTTTTGCTGATACATGAGGCGGAACATTATTTTCACAAAACTATCAAAAACTTATTTATATGTATTTTAGGATTATTTCCATCAAGGACATGCAAAACATTACTTGAATTACCAAATAGATCCTTTCATCTTCTTAGTGATTAGTTATTACCAGCACAATTCTAACTGTGATGTTTTTGACTTTGTAATATTAATGCAAATCTTGGTTCCTTCTAACGTGAAAGTCACATGTGGAGGTTGTGATAGATTTTTTATTGAAGTTTCATAATTTGATAAGAGCCTTTGCTTTTATCAGTATTGGAAGATGGGGAGACCATAATTATTGTTGTTATTGCTAGTGCGGCATAACTTTGGTTTCTGCCTTGATCTTTTGGAATTCTACTGCTAGAACTGCTGAATCTGTTATTTTTCATATCTTCCTTAATGTTCCTGCATTTAAAATCATTTTGTGATGACTTGTCCCCTTTTGACTTGTTTGGCAGCACAGGCAAATAGTAAACTCTGTGATAAATTTTCTGTAAGTCATTATCCTATGCTTTTTTGGGGCCCATCGTCTAAATTCGTGTCTGGTGGTTGGGAACCTAAGGAAGAGAAAAGTGAATTTTCTGTAATTGATGACGGACGGACTGCTGAACGGTTGCTTAATTGGATTAATAAGCAATTAGGCAGGTATGCAGTGTTCAGAACAAGCAACAGTTGATTAAATCATGACTGTTTGAATTGTTTTTTGCTTTGTATTTAACATGATAAATTGTTATCAAGAATAGTTTCTTAAGATTCAGTCTGCTCCTATGTTGATGGTTAACTTAAAAATGACCTTATTCTATCTTTGATCTGAGAAATGCATCAAGGATTATTTGGGTGGAAGATATGTGGGGATGAAACAAATGAGTTGATCTGTTTCATATTTCCCTCTGCTATGGGAAACTTTACAAATTTGATAAATTTATATAATGTTTGTTCCAGTTTTCATTGAGGAAGCTATATATGTAGATGAACTTATTTCCACAGTAATGTCTATGGCTTCACTCCTTGTTATGCTTTCTTCAGTTTCTTTAGTAGTTGAATTCTACCTTTCTTTCTAATTTCATGCAGTTCATATGGTTTGGACGATGAGAAATTTGAAAATGAGAATCTCTCTTCGAATATATCAGACCCTGGACAGGTTGTTTGCCTAATTTTGGTTACTTAAAAAAGTCATTTTGTACACATAACAAATGCTAAATTTCTACTATACATGGTTGGTTAAAGATCGCACGTGCTGTCTATGATGTTGAGGAGGCGACATCCACAGCCTTTGAGATTATATTTCAACTCAAGGTATGGACTTTATTTGATCATGTTTCTTCATGTTCCTGTTGTCTGATCTACTTCACCTATAATTGATATACAGACTTTATTTGATCATGTTCGTTTGTCTGATTTACTTCACCTATAATTGATATTGTTTCTATGCAGATGGTAAAATCAGAAACTCGGGCATCACTTATCAAATTTCTGCAGCTTTTAGTTGCTCATCATCCTTCCAAGAGGTAAAGGCGTCTTTATGGAACAGAATTCTTTGTAGATGTGGTGATTCCTTCATTTGTTCACTTTAGATTATTATTGTGTGTTAGGTGCCGGAAGGGCAGTGCAGAAGTTCTGGTAAATTTTGGGGAGTTATGCCCACCAGATATATTGCGTACTAGTAAAGAGGAACGTGCTGGTAATAGAAAAGGCGTCCTGATGAATTACCCAATTTGTGGAAAAGAAGTTCCTCGAGGATATTGGGTAGGTAGAAACTTATTTTCCCTTACAATGAAGGGCCTGACCTAAAATGATGCAATTTAAATGCTTCCCCAACTTTTCCTTCAGAGCTGGCAATTATGTGCTTAATGCAGTTTTGATCTTTGTCTGCAAATCTGCTTGTGCAATCTACATCCATCAGACATGTTTGAATTTCTGTGTAACTGATTGAAGCACTATTACATTAGCAGAGTAACCATGATATAGGTCAGGAGTGCATGCTTTTGTGTTTTTCTTTTATGAAACACCTTAAACTATTCACTTGTAATTTTCTAATGGCTGTACCATCATTCAAAGTCATCACTCCTATTGAATCATAATTTACTGGGGTGTTGGCTCTTGACTCTTTCTGCAATCTGTAAATGCCCCCATCAGATTTCTTCAAGTTTTGGAATGATGCTTAGCATTTTCTGAACTTTGATTCAATTATTGGATATGTTGCTTGTAAGTTAACAATTTTTCTGTATGTTTATAATTAATAAACTTTGAGCTTATTGCGTTGATAAATCTTTTCATTGCCATATCATACCACGGTCCATGCAATTTGAAGTTCTATATGATGATGAAGCATCAATAATAATATGATCCATGTATTTCCTGTTATACTGACGATTTCAAGAAACAGGTGATTGATATTCACTGAGCATGACATTCATTTATGCCTTAGTGTGGTTATCTAAGCTAGCATCAGTTTTTCCTATTGGTGAACTTAACTCTTGCTTCCTGCTGTTGTTGTTGTTGCACATTAGATACCTGCTATCTATATATATTCTAAGTTGCTTATGGTGATCCTTTCCAGATGTTTTGTCGTGGAAGCAGGAATGATACCAGGGGCTTTAGGTAGGTAAATTTAGTAGAGAATATAACACTCAGAAAATTTAGTGTCCTTGTTAATCTGATGCACAAGCAACTATAAGATAATCTAAAGTTGTATTTAACAACTTACCTTCAGTGGTTCATCTGTTTTTTCATTTGCAGCTGTGGTTTATGGGTTCTATTCCATTCACTTTCAGTACAGATTGAGGATGGAGAGAGCCAATTTGTATTTACATCTATATGTGAATTTATTCACAACTTCTTTATTTGTGAGGAATGTCGCCAACATTTTTACCGCATGTGTTCAAGGTAAGGAAACTCAGAATATGGAGCTATTAGCTGTTGTTGCTCCTTACTAATTATGGGTTCAACTAATTTTGCAGTGTTAGTCATCCTTTAAACTCATCTCGGGAGTTTGCACTTTGGTTATGGAACACTCACAATAAAGTCAACGAGAGGTTAATGAAGGAAGAATCATCTCTGGGAACTGGTGATCCCAAGTTCCCAAAGATCATATGGCCTCCAAAACAGCTATGCTCAACTTGTTATCGGTCTCGTAGTCGAAGAGGAAGTGGATTGAGTCAGATTGATTGGGATGAGGATGAGGTATACAAGTTCTTGACAAATTATTATGGAAAAACCCTGACATCTCTGTACAAAGACAAAGGGAGTGTTGAGAAAGAAGTGACTGATGGAGCTCTTGAGGAGTTAGTAGCCTCAACTAATGCAGTTGTTGTGCCTGTTGGGGCTGCCTTGGCGATTGCTTTTGCAAGCTGTGCATTTGGAGCGCTTGCTTGCTACTGGCGTTCACAGCAGAAGAGTCGGAAGTATTACCACCCACACTCTTTAAAGAACATATGATATTTTGGAGTGTAGTGAGCGTGTCCAAAAATATATTTTTTCTAATAGAAACTAATGAAAAAGTATAACCTGGAAAAAAAAGAAAAGAAAAGAGGGAGAGTGGAATTTGATTGCTAGAAAATGAGAATTTTCTTATTTGTTTTCCTTCCCCAATATTTCAGGCCAAGGAGGAAGCCGGAACTAGATAGTTAACGGACAAAAGTATACACAGCTATTTAAGGTGCCCAGTCGGGTGAGAGTGATACTGTCAGAATAGGAATTCAGATCACAACCTTGCTAGATTGCACGAGACCTGCTTTGAGGTCCTCCTTTGTAACCTTACCCCAAAATTTTCCTCAAGAATGTTTTAATTTGGACTGTACAGATCCATATCTTAATCTTACGTTTGGAAGATAAAGCTGCTCATTTGTTACTTGTTTACTTGTATTTCAATTACGAGTCGTCTTAAATATGTGAAAACACATTTTAAGCATATGGTTGCTGTATTATGAAGTCGAGTCTCATCCTTTGTGACTCCTGCACATCCACGGACTCCGACAATAGTTAAGTCAGGTTATCTTAACTATTCTTAGCTACATTTAAGGTTGGATAGGGATTGCTGATCATCCAGTCCTTTGAGAAAGCTAAATTTGAGGGCAAGCAAGCATAGCGGTTGGGAATTGGGATTGATGTGAGTTACTGGTCCCTGTCGACCCAACCTCATAAATTCCATCTAGCTTTGATGCCTTTGGCAGTGCAGGCTTCTTCTCTGATCCAGTGAACTGTCCATCTGAGCAAGTTCATTTGAAAGGCGCAAAAAATACCGAGTGATTAATAGTATTGAGTAGGTGTTTATCTTCCTCGTCCTCCCTTAACAAGAAAAAAAATCAGGACAATGATTTTTTTTCTCATCTGAGTTCCACAGTCAGTAGGCATTTAGATTAACTTCATATTTAAATGCGGCCGCACCCAAAGAATCGGTTGCCAATACACCAGTTTAACTTCGCTGTTATTTTCTCTACCTTGTATCTTTCTTTTTTCAATAAGTAAATTGTTTGTATATACAGAGTAGTAGTTACCTAACTGTACAACGTCTTAAGAGATAGGCCACAATAGAATTCACATTTTAAAACCCAGTAATAATTGGTGTTCTGCCGCTTCTGGCATCATACAGAAGAGAACTACTCTCAAACACCTCCAGTTGCGCTTCAGAAAATGAACTTGGAATCTTCTTTCACAATGTTAAGGTTGGCAGCTGCTGCTGATCCCAAATTACCTTTCCTTCGCAGACAGATTATTGAAAACTAACCACATGAGTGTCAGTTTGCAGAACGGATCGTTCAGTTTCTTCATCAGATGGAGTGAACGATGAACTTGGAGCACCCTGTTTGATCAATGAAGAAACAAATACAAGAATGTTTAAAACTCCAATAAGCATTAAGTGGTGATTAATGATACTTCACATCTTCACAATTGAAGGGAATATGGTAGCTAAGCTCACTTGGAGGCGGCGTCGCTGTAGTGCACTTACTGCTCTTACAATGACATAGATTGGAAGAATAACTCCAGCAGTCCTCAGAAGTATCGACTGTCAAAGTAAAGAAAGTGTGAGTAACATTACAGAAAATTATTTGTTGATTTCTTTTTCTTGAATGTATAATATTTCACATTCCTACCATAAATAATGGGAAAGAGATATCACTGCTTCCAGTAAGGATGAGTGGGAGCGTATGCCTTAAGATCAAAAGAACCATTAGCTGCAAAAAATTACACATCGTGAATGAACCTTAACCTTATGATCATAAAGCAAAATAATCAGAGTTAATTAGTGTCTAGCACACAGCACTTTCAATCTTTGGTTCAACAATATTTAGCTGTTAATAAATTTGTACAAAATAAGTTGATAAAAGATGAGAACCATCAAAGTTTGCAAAGAGGAAGATATTTACCAGTACAGCAACCGACCGGCATAAGATTCCATTTCTTGTACTTGAAGTTGAATCTTCATCATCATAGTCAGTATTTAGGAAGTTGCCGTCAGTTGAAACCACTGCTATGAATCGCGGACCATGTAAATCCGTTCTAGATGCTTCCCAGTTTCCCCTGATACAAAAATGACGTAAAAGTGAAGTTTTGAGTCCCTGGTGATTGGTGACCGTGAAGACAAAAAACCAAGTACATCCTCTAGTTACCTGAAGTTCAAAGGAATACGACCAAGCTGGAACAGGGGCGGAGGTGCTGTATAACCAGGCTTGAATTGCTGAATTTCATAACATCAAAAAGGTAATTTGACATCACAGGATAAATAGAAAATATAATAAATGTAAAGAAAGCCTACAACAAGAAGCATAGACACTTGGGAAAAACTTATATCTATGTGAATGAACCCACCTGGTGGCATATCTCACATGTAATGTTGCCCTTCTCATTACACCACCTCTGTACACATCTGCGGTGAGCGTACTGCAAGCACGGAGAATCAGATTGATCATCCAATGCAATGATTACATTTTATGTCTCAGAATACACAACGGAAAACAGACTGTTTTAAAGCGGCATATCTCACTGTTTTAAACAGTGAACATTCTACAGTTAAGGAAAGGCAACAACAGTAATATGATGGAATAACTACATTAATGGTGTCTGGGCTCAAAACAAAACAAATATCCCAAGTTTCAAAGGATTGTGGAGAGGATTCAGGTAACTGAAACAGGAAAGGCATTTTTTTAACAACAACTGAGATAATGCTTCATTGCCAGTTATGCTATCAGCAGTTGTAGGGTTTCTAAAGCCATGCAACCAATTGCTCAACAATTATTTGAGATTAAGATGAAACCACCAAGCTTTTGTTGGACATGTGAAAAGCTCCATTTTTCATGATACATCGAATCTCCAAAACCTCCAGTTGCTACAAAATGTCACTGGATCTTAAACATTATTCACAAACTTCTGATTGAGCTCTTTATTTCAGGAAAAAGTCACCTATGTAGAAGAAATTCCATACATAGGCATTACTACTATGATTAAAGTTTGCTGTGATAAAAATCAAATTGTTCTGGTTGCATAACGGAAAAAGTTGTTTCCTTTTAGGACTGAAGGGATGGGGACTTCTAGACGACACTCATAATCCTGTCATTTTCATACTTACCAAGAAAGAGGTGGTAGACCTAAACTAGTCTATTCTACCGTCGGAAGCCTAAAAAGTCAAAGGCGAAGACTTGACTCAAATCTAGATGACTACATAATTTTTGAAGTCAAAAACTCCATAAGAATATTCAAGTTTGGCATCCCAAACATGCAAGTAAATTCAAAGAAAAAGATTTGGACCAAAACTGCTTCACAATTCAAACTATAAAATATGTTTACGTGTGGCTAAATAAAAAAGAAGAGCTAACATCTTCGGGCTTTTAATTTAACTATGCAATGAGCAGCAGGCTAATGAAACGAACCTTCAAGCTGCCGCGACATGCGCAGGGTATTTCCATATTTGAATCTTCATCCTCATCCTGGCAAATCCTGCACTCCACCAATTTCCTTGGAGTTGATATGTCTCCAAAATCAACTTTCTGGGAACACTTGTCAGTTTTGATGTCCTCAATTTTCGAAATTGGGGCTTGCATTGCCCGGTTTGTGCTTTCAATAGCAGCTTCCAACGTGGATTCAGTTATCAAGCGATCCACCAACAACACAAAATGATCACCCATCACCAATTTCTCCAAGCAGCCTGTGAAAAATCAATTTCCACTGTTCGTTTTAACGTTCAGTGATCCGGTTTCCAGAACAAGGAGTTGTTGCTCTCGCTTTTCTTCACTCAAGGGCCTGAAAACCATAATTCCTCATTCTTAGAACCAAACCAAATAAAAAGAAAACGTATAACTGGACAGAAAAGAATGTAAGAAAATGCGGCACAAGGAATTTGGTTTCCAGAAGAAAGAAACACAGGAAACAAACACCTTAAAAATTGAAGAAGCGAATTTGGAAAATCAATTGTTTGAAGTTAACTAAAAAGGGCTAAAGCGTCCTAAAGAACAAGATCCAAAAGGAGAAAAAAGAGTGGGAGACAACAAAAAAGGGCACGAGCAACATTGTGAAGATCAAATAAGGGAAAAGGAAACAAAAAAGGCTACCAAATCACACAGAGAGCAAAACAATAACGAGAAATGGACAAGATCTAGTTAAGAAAGACACGTCCAAAAGTTGCACGAATAAGAAAGAGAGTGTACCCAGAAACGAAACAAAGAGAACAAGAAAAGGAGAATGAAGGAAAGATCAAGTCAGAAAAAAAGAAAAGATGAGAGCTTTACCAATACGAGGACAAAAAAGGGGATTAGCATCAACACAAGAAAAGGGATGATAAGAAAAAAAAGTGGGCAAAGTAGAGACTTACAAGAAGGGGGATCTAAATATTCTTGAAGCTAAGAAAACACTACCTCTTTCGAATTCTCTGTTTGGGGATCAAGCAAGAGATGGAGTAAAGGAACTCAAAACATTTAACAGAACAGAAATTTGGCGTAGCTCATTCATGAACAAAGTTTGCTCCTTTACAAGTTTATTTAAGCAAGCTTTGAGCCTAGAAACCAGGCAGGACCCCGTCTTCTTGTCAGGTGTGTCTGGTCAAAGTTGGGAGCTTTTGGCTGTGATATATATATTATGATACACGTATTGACCGAGCTTTCTTTTTTAAGCTGAAAAAAAAAGGTGGCAAATCAAATGCACTCATACCGGTTTATGCTTCCCTTTGTCAGCCTTTTGCTGACCGTTTTTGCCGTTTACAGTTGTCCGCGAGTCATTTCCATTCTACGCCGTCTATCTTTTGTTTTTTGGATAACCATATCTCTCGCTCAAATATTGAATGTGTTGTAAGTAAGTATGTACTTGAAGATTGGAAGTTTAGAAAACAAAAATACTGCCTTTTTTATCCTCTCGTGGATGAATGATGTTATTACTAACAATAATCGATAGCACTTCTGGTTAAGGGGAAAGGAAAAAAAAAAAAAACAGGTAAGGCAACGTTAGGTCTCAAAAAAAAGTTTTTTGAAAAAGCCCAAATAACTCGTAAAGATATGTGAAATTTTAAAAAAAATATTTTTATTATTAAAATTTAATACCTATATATAAATAAGTGAGTCAAATTATATGTTCACATTCACAATAAAATATTAAATGATCGCTGACAACATCTTGCAAATGTCAATAGCAACAAAATTATCAAAAATAGTAACAACATAAGCAAAATATAAGTAGCAACAATCGAACAATAATATCATATCGTGAAATATTAAGAGAATTGCACTATAAAATACACATATAATCATTAAAATAAAATTTCACACATTTGTAGATGTAAAATCATTAATAATAATATCAAATGTTCAACATATCATTCTCGATGCATAAAATAGATAAATCACTTAACCTTTTTTGTGACGTTGGTAATTTTAAGTGGGTTTTCAATAATTTTAACTTTAAAAAACTTCTCTCAATTAATACTACAGCCACAGGTGCAGTGAATATAATTTGATAAACAATTGAAACATTTGAAGAACAATATGTAACTTTAATAAATTCAAGAATTTCAATACATAACGTTAACTTATTTGACAAATTCATTTGTAACCTTTTTAATTTAAAAAGAGATCACCTAAATCTACATCCAACACATTATCATAAGAAAAAGTAGTTGTAAAATTAGTGCAAATTTTTCTTATTTCATTATCATCCAACTATTTCAACTTCTCTTAATTAGAAAAGAATTCAAAAATACTTTTAAATGTCGTTAATTATTTAAATCTAATTTTCAACAAAATAATTGTCATATCTACGGCAACTAAAAGTGTTAAAAGAGAGGTGAGCTAATATATATGGCACATAAAGATATAATTGTAAACGATCTAGAAGGGGGGGTTGAATAGATCGATGAAACTTTTTCGCAAAGTTCTACAAAAACACGGAATTAATACACACGAAACAATCAGATAAATTAAATGAAGTTAAGAGAGTAGGGAAGAAGAGCAAACACTGTTTTTATAGAGGTTCGGTGCTAAGACCTACGTCCTCTACCTAAGCTCCCAC